>KE801927.1:0-25454 GCA_000465285.1 Eidolon helvum | reverse complement strand
TTTCCCCTACAAAATGAAAATAACCATACCCTCCTCAGTATTTCAAAAACTTAGCATGACAGATGTTTAATAAAACATCTAAGTATGATTAGCAGCTTTAAAAATTCTCTACAATGAGCACATATTACTCTTATGTATTAGCAAATAAACAAATCCCTAAGAGCCCTAGTCTCTGTCTCCCCAAGCTGGGATCCTTGCTGGTCTGACCCACCCAAGGCTGGGGTACAACCTCCCTCCCTTCTGCAGCTAAAGGCACTCTGACTCCCACCACACTCTGCTGGCTTGATCCAATCAGATAAGCCCCCAAGGCAAAGCAGGGGCCAGAACCGCTCAGGGGAGGAAGGAGGGTGGCATCTGGGGCAGACTCACCAAGGCAGGGTAGGAGGGATAGCCTCGGCACTTGGCCCACACCAGCTCCAGGGGCTCCAGGTCTCCACGGTCTTCAAAGGGCATCAGGAGGCTTCTGCCTGGGGGTGGGGGAGGGGAGGAGACAGTGCCCGAAGGGGACTTGGAATGGTGCCCAGGAGGCCTGCCTGTAGCTTCCATTTGACTGGGGCAGCCCCAAAATGAGTAGGCAACATCCCCTCCACCCTTCCTTTTTCCTGCCCCTTCCTTAGCAGTCCTTAAACTAGATTAGAGGTTGGCAAACTTTTCCTGTAAAGGGCCAAACAGTGAACATTTTAAGTTTAAGTCTCTGTTGCAATTATTGAACTTTGCTTTGCAGCAGAAAAGCAGCCATAAATAATCTGTAAATTAATGAGTATAGGTGTGTCCCAATAAAACTTTGCTTTTGGACACTAAAATTTGAATTTCTTATAATTTTCATATGTTACAAAATATTCTTCTTTTGATTTTTTTTCAATCATCTGAAAATGTAAAAACCATTCTTAGCTCGTGAGCCCTACAAAAACAGGCAATAGCTGTAGTTTGCTGACTTCTGGACTAGACTCCTAGGATAGTGTTCCTTGGAAAAATCTAATTGCTTCATCACTAGGGCCCCAAGGAGAAGGACCAGCTTAAGCAGAGCCACTGACTGCTCTCCGGGCCTCCCCAAGTGGGGAGTCCTCATGACAGAGGCTTCATAGAAAAAGATGCCTGGGACAGATATCCCAGTAAAACCTATTGTTAAGTGAGTTATTTTCTGACAGGGTCACACCTGGCCATCCAGGTCACGTGGATGTACAGCACTCAGCAAAGCCAAGCAGGTCTGTAGGTCCTTCACATGCGTGTTTTTGTCAAAACCCCTCACCGGTGTCCGGCCTAGAGCGAGCACTAGGTCTCTTTAGCATCCTTTGTTCTGTACCCAACGTACTAGCATACCTGCATAGATGCTCCACAAATGCTTCTGAAAAGAAGAACCACCTTTCCTCTCCTCACATCTATAAACTAGGAACAGGGAGATGACCACTCAATCAACCAATGAAAAAGCCCCAAATCTCAGAGTGAAAACTATGTTTGTAAGGAAATATTACCACCCTCATTTATAATTTTTAAAAAACCTACTGCTAATCATGAGGCATTGTTTTCTACCTATTGAGTCAATAGCAATAACAACAAATAGATAAAATCCAATACTGAAGAGGCAGACTGCAGGGAAACTGGTGCAATCACATACCGCTAAGGCAACTTTCAGAATGTAATTTGGTGGTATGCCTCAAGAGTCATAAAACAAAAAAAAAATGTATGAACCATCTGCTCCAGTAAATTCCTTCCCTGGGAACTTAGTCTAAGAAATAACTTTAAAAACAAATAAAAGGACATATTTTTTGAACAAAAATATGGGCTCACTACATTATGTATAATGTTAAAGTTGAAAATAACCAAATGTCTAACAATAGAATGGTTAAGTAAATTATAAGTCACTGAGTGAAAGGTACACTGTTCTAATAATATAAGATATATAAAGACTATATCAATATGAAAAAAGTATGAGATAACATTGAAGAAATAATACAGAAGAGCAACATGTTTTAGATTATCATTTTATTAAAAAAAAAAAGTGCCTAAAATAAACAGAAAGCAACAGAGAAATGAGGACAATTGTGTTAAGGGGATGGAACAGTGGGAGGTCAATTTCCTTTGGCATCATTTCAATAAGTATGTGGTTTTAAAATAAGAATAAAATGTCACCCCTAGAAGCACAAGGTATGTGCCAGTACCCTCCCAGTTTTATGTTAGATGTTATACAAATGCATCTAGACACGAGCCTTGCCTCCTGAGCATTGACAGTCAGACCACAGTGAAACACACAGGCATGCATTTATCAATACATATACAAGAAAAAAAAAACTGCTACTAAGGGAAGATACAGCAGTTAGGAAAGGAAAGAGTAGAAGAGAAATCCTGAAGCCTGTGTGTTAGATAAAAGCTTCAAAGACAGGGCATCCAGAGAGTGCACACTTGCCAAGGGAAGGCTGGACCGTATACTCAGAGAACAGCCTGCTCTATGCCTGCTCCACCTGACCACTACCCAGCCCCCACCTTTGGCCCTGCCCTCCCCTTTATTCCCTTTATCTAAGGAGACCAGACCCATATATTCCACTGTTTGGACCAGCTGGAGAAGAATGTCTCATGAGGGGAAGGCTGAAGGCACTGGATCACATGAAATTACAGGGTTATGTGTGAGATTCAGTGATAAAGGCTATCAATGATGACTCCAGTGAGGGTAGACTGGCAATATCTATAGGGATTACAAATGCACACTTCCTTTCTTCAATAAGGCGACTCCAATTCTATAGATATACTCCCCAGAGATACAAAATGATCTATGTACAAGGTTGCTCATTGCAACACAGACTGTAACAAATAGGTAAAAACAATCTAAATGTCCATCTGTAGAGGGCTGGCAAAGTAAATGGCACCCCAGTACAATGGGACACCAATTAGGAAGACGACAAAAAGCACAGAAGGCTCTCTAAATTATTAACAGAACAAAAAGGCATTGTTTAGAGAAACATGTGTATACTAGGTTTCTCTAGTCACTTTCTTACATATACACACAAGTTTTACCTTATGTATGTATGGATTACAACTGGAAAGCCACCAAAACTGCTAACAGTGGTGTTCTAGGGAGGAGAGCGCTGGCTTTTCATTATGCATGCTTTTTTAGCTTTCTGATTTTTGTTATCATGGGCATGTATTACCAATTCAAATTTAAGATGAATAAAAAAAAAAGTGTGACTGACCTGGGAGGGAGGACCATCTCCCTGTCCAGTGCCCGAGGATTTGGAGGAGCTTAGGGTCTGGCTGCAGCCCACCGAGCTGGTTCTTTGGAAGGCCTGCCTTCCCACCCCCATCCACCTATACGCTGCTCCTCACCTGAGCCACTATAGTCAGAGTCTCCATTCACACCTTCCAGGAAGGGCACTCGAGACAGGGCTGGCTTTCCACGGCTGCGTTTGGGGGGCATTAGACCACTGCATACAAAACAGAGAGGGAAGGAGGGCGTAATGAGCAATTGCAATGACTAACATCCCCACTATTGTTCTTCCATGGCTGCAAAAACCCTTCAAAGAGAATAGTTTCTCACTTTCCCCTAAAAACTCACACTAAACCATAATATACTTCAGACCAGAAAGTTTCCACAGGCTTGGAGGAAACATTTCATCCAGGTGGAAAGACTCAACCTGGAAAGAGATGCCTGCTCCCCTGCATGGGGACCTTGAACTTCATCCAGAGGAAAGGTCACCTCAGGCATGTCAATCTTTCAGAGTTTAAACAGAAGGGCCATGAAGAGGGCCCAGAATTCTTTGCTCTATGGTTCACATTGCTTGTTCTTTCAAAACCAATTTTTTTTTTAGAGGTATAAAATTTGCCTCTTTCTAAAATTTTCTATAAAGAACATGTCTTAATTCTTTAATTAGAAAAGACATTTTTAAATCGAAAAAAAAATCCACTTCTCACTTCTACTTTGTGTGAAGTTTTTCTTAGACAGAGATGGATCTTTTTACAGGGCTACTGCAAGGAGGTAAAAGAATATGTTAGATAAAGACTTGAAGGTAACAAGCAAAATGAGAATAGTAATACCAGAGTAGTGATATAACTGGAATTCACTCAGGCATCAGCATATTTTAAATAGCTCCCAATACAATTCTAACGTACAACCACAGTTGGGAGCCTCTAGGCAAGAATGGTGTGGCTAGTGCTTTCTTTCCATTCAAACTTCAAAAAACATTAGTGCTATATCATTTTTTTCAACTAAAAAAGAAATGCTTAAAAGACAGGTCAACAATCTGCAGAGGAGTAGAAATGTTTAAGAAACCTCTGGTGGGATAAAAGGAAGCCAGGGTTAGGACTGGTAGCAGAGTAGGGCTCTCCTGTTTTATTGAAACATAACTGACTTTATCATGGTCTTTACAGAACACCTGCACAATCAAAACTCAAAGAAATCAGTAACTAGTACGTTGGGAGCTTTCTTCCTGCTAGTCAAAATTAAGACCCATTTGGGTAAATAAAACACTCAGTTCACATTTAGGACTCAGGTCTCACTCATCCTTCAAAAATCTGTCACTGGGCTTAGAGACTCTAAGGCCTTATAAAAACGTAAGGTATTAGTAGTTTTATTAGGAAAGCCTCTCTAAGTTCACATCATAGATCTGGGAAGACACCTTCAAATATAACAGAAGAGGGTTAAGAGATTAAATTGTGGAGCCAGACTGCTGGGGTTCAGAACTTGGTTCTTCTAGTCAGTAGTTCCATGACCTTGAGCAAGTTATTTAACCTCTGAGGCCTGTGTCTCCCATGTGTTGCTGTGACGATTTAATGGATTAATACACATACCAAGCACTCAATAAATGGCGGTTCTATAGTAAATAATATATGAAGAGCAATTAGTTTCAACGTCTCACTTTAAATATTACAAACTACTAATGTTAAACTATCAAATGATGAGCTCTGCGAAAGATGAGCTCAATAAAATGGATGCAACACCAAAACTAGGTGTGTGTTCCTGTTTCATAGAAAAAAGCACAAGTGACTTAATGGTGGCCTGCATTTCAGCCGTCTCTCCAAGTTACCCAGGCCTAAGCAGATAACCCAATCTATAATTGATTTACCAGTTTAATATTCTTCTCTCCCCTACAGAAGGTAAGCTCCATGAGAACAGACACCCTATCAGTGCTTAGAACAGTGCCTGGCTCATGGTAGGTGCTCAATTAATAACTAAATGAGTGACCTACAGAAAAACAGTGAAGCCCTAACCTGCTCAGAAAATCAGCAGAACAGATAAACCAAGGTCAGGGAGAGGGGTGGGATTAGTGACCAGAAGTTTTTTCAAAGTTCTCATTTTGAGATTATATGATTTTAGTTGAATTAGTAAGATCTTCCTTTATGTACTTATCACCAGTATAGGAAAAAAAAAAAAAAAAAAAACAGAAAAAGAAAAAAATCCCTACGATTAGAGCCCTTGAATCTCCTGTTTTAAACCTTGAAATGCCACTGAGAGCCACTGAGCTAAAGAAGAAATGCCTTCCAAAGGCATTTTTTTCCAAGTTGAGTAGGATCCCAGGGCAATCAGTGGCCCTGGACTGGAGTCCTGCACAAAGCAAACACACAGCCTGAAACAGCAGGTTAACTAGAGCCTGGCCTTGGCTTGCTTCTTATGGCTCCCCGTCGGGAAGAGCACCCTCATAGAAGAGCCCAACACACCTTTGACCTTTAGTCAAGGTCTCAGAGGGGACACGCTGGTAACCCCACTCCTATCCACTCCTAATGAACTGGGTTTCCAGGCACCATTTCACTTAAGAGAGTCAGGAACTCCAACCCAGGACCAGACAAGAAGCATTTTAACAAGATTCTGAAATCTCTGCTTCCTCTCTATGCCTTGTAACTATGTTCTTTCTCATCTACTCTCCCTATATCTCTTGAGTCTGCAACATGGAGGGAATAAGCTAGGGCAATTTTGAGGCTGGGTGGGGAGAAAAAACTCAAAGTAACCATCAAAAGCTGGGCCTGGCTGCAGTGTAGGACCAGTGTAGGCCCAAGGGATAGCTGGGTACCTCCCATGGCCCACCAGGAGCCCAGCAGCCAGGGCAGAGTGAGCATCTAACAGAACACACCCAGTATGGCTTGGAGGTGCTTCAAACACAGACACATCATTTTTTGGTGTTACTCTGGGACCTGTTCTCCCCTACTCAGAACCCAGGATCCATTCAGCAGCCATGCGGAGGGACCATGAGGTCAGCCTGGAGGACAAGACGTTTTTCCTTTGTGGCACTGACAGTCTCATTTCCAAGAGTCCCACACTCTTTAGTGTCTTGCAGAGCACACAACACAGAGCAGGGATTCAATAAATTCTTGGACCTGGAAGAAACTTTGAGGTTCTGTCTCAGAAATCCTTCCTTCAAGTAAAAGAATGGGAAAAGAAACCCATCCCTTCTCAGCTCAAAGATGGTAGAAGAGCTGGGGCCTTTGTCTAACAAAAGGCAATTCCCAATTTCCTATCAGCTCATTTCTTATTCCCATACCACACCTCTAAAGGGGCTATTACTATGATGCCCCAAAAGACAAAGATGAAAACATGTCTGTAAAAAGCTAGGTTATCTGAGTGATCGGAGGTGACTAAAGGATTAGCTCAATTGTTAACCTCACTGGGCAACAGAGATTTGGCTGTCCCCACCCTCTAGAGCCAAACTCAGCTCCACAAACCCTGTAAAACATCAGTGCCACTCCTCCCCTTCGAGTCATATCAGGCCTGGAGTCAAGGGTCATGCTGTTTCCTAGGAGCTACCAGAGTTACAGACCAGAGGCCTCAGGAAATAGCAGGGGTGGGGGAAAAAATCTGAGATAAGAAAGAGGTTCAATCAGAGAATAAAAGGGGGTGGTAGAGCTGCCAACAAAGCTTTGAGGACAAGTGTTCTTACCTGCAAGCTTCAAATGCCAGTCCACCACTGAGACCCAAACTACATTCCGAGTCAGACCCGCTTTCAGTGTGTTTTCCAAAGCCGTTGGTCACGCCTGCCAAGGACACACAGAGTGAGTGAGCCTGAGTGTAGAAAACCCTTTCCTTTGACATGTGCTGCAGTGTGTGAGCCACCCAGGGAGGGCTCAGTGAGGAGGGGTGGAAAGAATGGCTGTGCCTTCCCCTGTGGAAAATGGGTCTTGGGCAGTAGAATTTGAGAAAGGTTTGGGGAAAATGTCAGCTAGGGCAATGAGCAGACACTGCATTTCCCTTCCCATATTCAAGTTTTACTTTAAGGAAAATATAACACATAGCTTACTTGGGTTATTGTCATTTAGCTACAAAGGGAAATATTAAGACTTCCCAACTCCAGCTGGCTCGTAAGTCCCTAGATCTGCTTCTCATTTCAAGCGTTGATTATCAGGGAGTCTCCTCTGCCTCTTGGGGAGCCCACCCGTCTGGCCTCTTCTGATAAACACTCACACACCCTATACATCACACAGCTGGCAATGGCTAGCTTCATTCTTTTGAGATGGTGTCAGGGGAGGTTGGGGCAGGATAAGGGCTATGTCAACCTCACCCGGAGATATTAGCAGGGCTTGTCAGAGTTGAGGATGGGGGAGCTTTTCAGCAGAACTAAAGCAGACCAAATCCTCCTGGGAAGGGAAGTCAGAATTCTCTGGGTTCTAGAGTGCTGAAATATAAGTCCCTTTTCTTCCTTAAGCCTTGGCCTATCCTTTTGTGAAGATAATACCTTTTTACTTATGGAGAATGCTATTAAGTATGAATGAGAGAAGGTTTATTTATAGCAGGAAGCCCTTCAGAGACAAATGAAGACTACCTGCTCATCCCAGGGAAGAGTCTCATCTCCCATGAAGCCTTCAGCTCTCCTCTCTACCTACCTAATTCTTAACCGCAATCCAGAGTCCTACAAGTCTGACAGCTGAGTCAAGACCTCTTAAGTGATAGACACCTTGGCCAGAAAACTGTGAGGCAAGTCACACCTGTAAGAGTAGGTGTCTAAGATATCTGAACTCTGAGCTGGCTCTGCCTCTAACATAGTGACCTCAATTTAAATCTCTAAAGCCAGTTGTGCCTTAGGTGCCTCATCTGTAAAAGATCAACACCTGTTTTTGTTAGAGTTAATGAAGATTTTTCAGAAGTATTCCTGAGTGCCAGGGAGCTGGACTGTGCAGGAGGAATAGATTCTAGCAATATGCTCAAGCAGTGGGCCTGCTCAGGCTAGATGAGGCTGATGTCCAGACCTATCACCCAATGGCAGGACTATTTAGTGCAGTGTTCTCAGTGCCATTTGGCTGTGCCTGATATAGCTGAGAGGATGGCAACAACCATAACTGCTACCATCTACTGCTATATGCCAAGTGCCTTATAAAGACTATTTCCAATCTTTAGAGCCCTGCAAAGTAGGTACCATTAACTCTATATTAGAAATAAGGAAACAGGCTCAGAAAGCCTTTCTAACTTGCTCTAGTTAATTAATTTGATATATGGCTGATGAGAAGACGCAATTTGAATTCAGGGTTGCCTAACTCCAGGCCTCAAGATCTTACCTCAATATACCAATCTTTTGCCCTAATACAGGGAAGTCTAGGCCAGATGGGAAAGGAAGATATTGCTGGAAATAAAGTGTTAGGAAGGAAGAGAGAAAGCATGTGCTGGCCACACAGCCCCAAGCCACTACATAAAAGGACATGAGAGGGACATAAGGAGCAACAATCAAGAGCAGGTCTCTCCCCATCAAGCAAGCTGGCCTTCATATGCCACCAAGACTCAACTCAGGCAATGGAGGGCCTGCACATCCAGGCCCACCTCGCTCATCCAGCCTTGGCTCCTGATGCTCCAGGAAGCCCCTCTCCAATCTATCCTTCGCAGGGACTCTGTCCTTGTTTCCATGTACCTGGGTCTGAGCCCTTTATCCCATTTACTTTCTATCCCACCCTTATCCCTCAGGGTCAGCTTAGGTAGCGCCTCTTCATGAAGACTTCCCAACATCTCCACTGGTGATGTCATCTGACATATAATCACATACTGTGCAGCACTATGACATCTCTGCACCTCAGGAGACCCCACTACATTGCGAACTCTTTGAGAGCTGGAACTGAGTCTGAGCTATTACCCCCCAGTGACCAGCTGGTGCTAGAAAAGCAGTAAGGGTTCTTTAGTAATCAAGTCTCCATTTCTTACTTCTGGGACTTCATCTCCTACTACCCCCTGGCTTGCTCTGCTGTAGCCACATTGGTTCCCTTGCTGTTCCTCAGACATGCAGCCATGTTCCCACTTTCAGGGCCTATGCATGTGCTAGTCTTTTTGGAACATTCTTCCCCTAGTTATCCAACAGCTCACACTCTCAACTCCTTCAGCTCTTTACTCAAATGTTACCTCCTCAGAAGGCCTCCCCTGGCCACCCTCTCTACCACCACCCCGAGGTCCCCTATACTCCTTCCCTGCTGTATTTTTCTCCACAACTTTTAATACAAGATATAATTCACTCATTTGCTTTTAGTGTATCTCCCCTAGAACGGAGATTACCCCCCACCCCCAATACCTAGAAAAATGCCTGACAAAAATATCTGATGAATGAGCTAAAATGAAAATAGGACCCATTTTACCATATACAGCTTTGTATCTCCCTCAGGGCCCAAGAGACCCCCAGACACAAATTAGCCCTCTCAAAATACTTGCTCAAAGCCTATTTCCCCAGGCTACTACTCAGGCCCAACTGTGAGCTATGGAGCCTTCAATGCTACTATTGGCATCTGCAGGGGCCATTAGGGAGGCAACTGATGGGTGGGGGTGGGGGGGTGCTGGCTGGCAAGGCAAAGCAGGAAAGCAGATGAGAAGTAGCGAGAGAAGTCACAGGCGGGGTCACCTGTTTCTTCCTCCTGCTGGGGGGACCTCTCCCCATCACTCTCACTACAGCTCCTGCTCCTCGGCCGCTTCCGGGAGTGCTGCTCATCCTCGATGCTGGCAGGAGAGGCGGGAGAGCCCACTGCACCATGGTCCTCGCCATTCTCCAGCGCCCGATCTGGGCTCCTCTGCAGCTTAACCCCATTCTTGGCCTTCTTGAAGAGGACTGAGGTGCGGCGGCCCACACCACTGAGGGAGGCACTGGCAGGGGTATCAGGGGCCATGAGGGATAGTCTATTGATGCCATTGTCACTGAGCAGGTGTTGCAAGGGCTCGTTCCCTAGCTGCAGAGGTGATTTTTCCAAGAGCTCATCTTCTTCTACCTTTCTGGGCTTTAGGAATCGGCTTGGAGGTTTGCTATCATTGATGGGTTTCAGAGTGGGGGGGTCCGGAGGGGATTCTTGCTCAGACAAGGAAGGTGCAGGCCCAGTGGGCTCCAGGGTTGGTGGGGGAGGCAGTTTGGAGTCATCTGTTAGAGAAAAATAGAACCTGCTTGAACATTTTAGAAAAAGTCTGCCCCTACAAGCCAGATAATGACACAGATTACCAAGAACCAAAAGCATGAGCATTATAAGGCTTGAGAAGCATCCCAGGTCTCAGGTCTGAAATGAAGAGAATGTAGGACTAAGTTTAATTGACACTAGTAGTTCTCAACCTTGGCCATGAATTAGGATCGCCTAGCAAGTTTCTTAACCCATTTCCCATTTGCCCTGAGAGTGCTTTCCGGCAGCACTCGCGGCTGTGTTTACCCTGAGATAACTCGTGGATCACAGTCCTAACCTTACTCCCAAAGTTTGCCACAAAATATCTCGCTTTTATTTTCATGTCTCTCTAGTATATCCACAGTCTTTGGAAACAAATGACATCATTCTATTTATAGCATTGTTTTAGTAGTGGTATTTCCATTTATAAGTATAGTAATTCTCAGTTGCTGAAAATGTCAAATCCTGGAAAACATAGCATTCCTACACATGATGTTAACATCATTCTTGAACAGTTGTTAGCCGAAGATTCATTTGATGAATCCAATTTATGCATACATTTGTTACATTAGGATTAGAGACAAGTTCTGTTTAGAAATAACTCCAAGAACAGTTTTTATATTTTATTTTCACATTGAAAACCAGTCAGATTTGTTTGCTTCAGCCTTGAAGAGCATGTTTATGTAAAATTAAATTAACACTGGCAGCGAGCTGTACTTTTTTTCCTAAATGAGAAATGGGTTAAAAATTTCACTGCTGAGGTCCCATCCCAGACCAAACCTATAAAGATGGGATATTGTTTCTTTATGCTTACCAGGTGGGTCTGATGAAGTGAGGGTTACAAACCATTGCTCTACACTCGAGAAAGTCGAAAGCCCCGTTTAATCAATTAAGTAAGTCTCAGCTCTGCAGATTAGGGGTCTCTTTAGACGCTCTTTAAACTCAAGTGTTTTCCCACCTTTCAATGTATTTTGTTTCATTATCACCCAAGTGAAGCAAGTAGGACAAGCAGAAAGAAAAGGTTTATAAATATGGAAAACTGAGACAAAGTTAAATCTGTAGTTTCCAAACATGTCTATTCACTTACCACCTTGATATTTTTCAAAATTGAGACTTCTATGATATATTCCAGACTTCCCTAATCTGAATCTCTGGGAGGTGAGCCCTGGGAATTCTGTTTTGAAACCCTCTAGGAGAAACTGTTGCAGCTAGACCACTGGACATGACTCTGTGCTGCCAAAGCCCAGGACTGGGGATACCAGTGCCATGCTACCTGCCACATGAGGACTTGGGAAGAATCACAATGGACATGAAGCTCTCTAATGCCAAATGTGACTTCTTAGCCATGCCCCTATTCTCTGCCAACCTGAAATGGGCCATTCCTTGCAACTTGGCCCTCTAATCTCTAGAAATAACTCCCAACCTTTTGAACTATGTGCCCTTCAAAGCCATAGGCTCAGATCCAAAGACAGGTAGCAAAGAGACAATTCTGTCCCCAGTGAAGCAAGAAGAATGGAAAGCAGCTCAACTTTAAGGTCCCTGAGTCTCTGAGAATCTCTTCTCCAGCCGTCTTTTGCAGTCTGGCCTTTTTGCTTAGGATGGGCCTATAGACTCAACCAGCTGGGGTCAAAGCCATGAGGTAGCTTGAGAGCCCAGACCATGTTTAGGATCTTTCTTTTCTGTGCCCCCACACCACAACCTAAGCTGCTCTAAGATCTTCTCTACATGATGGTATGAGATGAGCAGATGTTTAACTGCTATGTGTAATAAGACTATGTCAGGTGCAAAACACTAAAATGCTTCTTTACTGGTTAGTGAACAGCTGCTCGGCCCCAGCATCTGATCTGCCCACACTTTGGCAACTAAATATCTACATCAGGAGCCAACTCCAATACAACGGTCAATATCTACTCTGATTAATCAATTTTAGTCTCTACCGATTGTTAAATGTTTTGAATATCATTCCTGGGTAAACATACAACTGTGAACTCCTCTGAAGGCTTCTGCTTGCCCATAAATATCAGACCTACACTCAGGAAAGGACGATTCTACTATGGGATTTCAGTTTAACCCTTACTCCCTTACCCTACTCCCCTGCACCCTGCCTGCTCATGACTATTTCTCACCTCTGTCCTCATCGTCTTCTGGCTCCTCCTGTGGGGCCTGCTCCAGCACAGCAGCATCCTCCTGAGGCCCAGCTGGCAGCTCCCCGTTGGACACAGTCTTGTTCAGTGAGGGGGGCTGTGGTGGTGGCGGCTGCGCCAGCTTCTGCCGAAGAGCATTGATCTCCCGGCGCAGCAAGCGGACGCGGCGGGTCCGGGCCCCACTGGACCGCATGGCACTCACTAGGTCCAGTTTCTCCAGCAGCTCCTTCAGCTGCACCTCTGGGGATAAATGGGCCCGGTTCTCTGGGATGAGGATGTTGTCCACTGCCAGGGAGAAGGAAGGACAGAAGGGGCTGAAGGACCCGCCCAGCTCAGGGCAAGGGGAAGGGCTGAATCCTTCGGATGTAAAATATTCTCCTGGAGTGCCTGGGCCAGTGGCTTCTAGCAGCATCACTGTGGGGCCTTGGCCCTGGCACCACTGCTGCCCAGAGGGCAGACATAGGGACAAGGTCAGAATCTGGGAAACATCTGTAGGAAATAGTTCATAGTCATGATTACGGGCTCCATAGAACAGGCATGAGGCAATCCCCCGGCCCAAGTGACTGTTTGGTTGTTGGCATCGAGAAGCAGAGAGTAGGGGTAGGCAGAGCATGGGGCTCAGAGGCAATTCCATTTTTGGTCCTCTACCTGCACTCTTCCAAATGAGCCAGACATACACCAGGATTGCACTCCCTCTGCCCCATGCTCCAATGCCACATGGAGGGGGTCCAGGGGAGAAAGACCTGGTGAGGCTTTAGCTTTTCAAATAGACAGCTACTACCTGATTCCCCTTTCCTACCATTCAAGAAGTGCTCAGTGAATTAAACTTTAATCCTTGAAACTATTCTGGCCACAAGCAGGTATATTCTAGCCTGTGCCTACCCTCAGCTTTGCTTCTATAGCCCCAAGGCCCATCCTGATCCCTGACTCTCTGGGCTCTGCCCCTATGCCTCAGCCTGGCCCCTCTCCTCCCCACCCATCCAGGCTTCTCACCGTCTTCCCAGGAAAAGCGGTAAAAGTCCTCCAATTTGGGTGACTCAGGCAGGTGGGTGCCCCTCTCGGGGTCATAGCCGATGTTCTCTGCCTGCCGCCGGGCATGCCGCAGGATGGCCCCTCCCAGGTCCCGTAGGCGAACAGCTGCTCGGTGGAAAATTGTGTCTTTAGCATTATACTTCATGCAGTTGGTAACTATAAGGTTAAAGTCCTCCTCAAACTCCTCCAAGGTGCGGTACAGATGGGATTCCAGCTTCCGCCTCATAGTAGAAAAATCCATTGGCTTGGATATGAATTCCAGGTAATCTGGAACCTAAACATATAAAACCTGTACAATTACAACAACCATTTACTAGCCAAACAGGCATACCTGTCACCAACACTATTGCCTCCCTATTTTCTGGTTTGGCCATGCCAGGCTCAATCAGAGCCCCAGGGCCCTGGCCCACCCTAACCTGCTGACCCCTCACCATGGGCAAATCTACTAGCCTTGTCAGACATCCCCAGGTTTTGTACATCCTGTGGCCCAATCCCCTCCGGGCCTACTCAGACCCTGTTTGCAGTTCAAGAGGGCCTCACTACTTAGGAAGTGGCTGTGGGGAGACTTGCCTCACTCAGGTTGACGGGTTCAGCGAAGATGTGTGCAGGATCCTTCTCCTGCAGCAAGTCCAGTGTTGTCCTCAGCAGAACATTGAATGGCATCAGCTCCAGCTCCATGGCAGCCTGCTGGACCTTGATCTGTGGGTTAGGTGGGGAGAGATTAGGACATCCCCCCCACTACTGCAAAGAGGCACTGAATTTTTTCTTGATAAACTTGACTTTTACCAATCACACATAACATATTTTCATAGGATGTTAAGCTGACCAGTTTATGAGGAGCTACCATCCAACCCACAGCCTATAAATAATAACAACTGCCATTATGTAGATGTTTCCTATGTATCAAGCATCATACCAAAACTTAAAGTAATAATAATTATATAGTTGACCCTTGAACAACGTGGGTTTGAATTGAGCAGATCTGCTTATATGCAAATTTTCCCAAGAAATATTGTAAATGTATTTTCTCTTATGATTTTCTTAATAACTTTTTTTCTAGCTTACTTTATTATAAGAATACAGTATATAATATATATAACAGAAAAAATATATTAATCACCTGTTTATGTTATCGGTAAGGCTTCTGGTCAAACAGTAAGCTATCAGTAGTTAAGTTTTGGGGGACTCAAAAGTTACATGCAGATTTTAAACTGCGCAGGGGGTAGGCACCCCAAATTCACGCACTGTTCAAAGGTCAACTGTAGTAACAGTTAACACGTTTACAGTCCTTACTAAATGCCAAGTAATATTCTAAGCATTTTATGCAATATAAGTGAGTACATGAGACAGGAACAGTTTGAATCCACAGAGAAGGTCCTGAGATGTCCTTCCATGGCCACCTATGCTAAGTATGGCAAGAGCTGCCCAGTCTCATAGGTAGAAACTCAGGCTATAGACCTACAAGAGAAGGGATCATGCTGGGGCTGAACAGTGAAGCAGGAGTTTGGAGAAAGACGGAAAGGAACATCTTTAACTCAGGACTCTGAAGCATGCGTGTAACAGCTGCTGTTCCCGAACCAGAGAGAACAGTTTTGGCTCATCATCCATTCAATTAATAGTATTTGCTCTCTGCCACGTGTACAACACTTACAGTAGACACTTCAGGGAAACAAAGAGTATCAATAGCAATAATGATGATAGCAGCTGACCCTATAACCACTATGTGCCAAGCACTGTTCTATGCTCTTTATATATACAAATCATCTAATCCTCACAAGTGACCTTATGAGGTAGGTTCTATTATTACCTCCATTTTATAATTGAGGAAACTGTGGTATAAGGAGATTAAGCAACTTACTCAATGTCACACAAGTAGTAAGTGGCAGAGCCAGGATTCAAACCCAGGCAGTCTGTTGTCACGGTTCATATTCCTAACCTCTATGCTACGCTACCTATCTCAATAGTCTCCATGCTCAGAGGCCTAGAATTTCCTTTAGAGGTTGAAAAATTTAAATGATTCAGGACCATAAGTGTTTCAGGGCCAACTGAGAACTCTTAGAAGCCCCCAGGCCAGAGGTGATGCCCGTCAGAATGCCCTGAGAAACTTTTGAAAATACTCAAGCTTGACTCCCCCTAAGAATCACTGGGTCAGAAACTCCAGAGATGGGCTCAGGCATATGATAACAAGCTTATGCTTGAGGCCACCAGAAGCCGAACCCCAGTTACAACACAGTAGCAACACATCCAATGCGGAGTACGCAGGCCTTGGAGCTCATAGTGCTCGGCAGGAAAGGGAAAAACGTTGACATTAGGCAGAGGCTCTAGGTCCTCCGATAACATACTGACAGGAGAAAAAGTTTTTGAACAAGAGCCCTAAGGCTCAGAGCTTCTCCTCACCTGTTCCCGCTTGAGCTTCTCTCTTTTCCTAATCAGTTCAATAAGCAATCGGGCCCGTTCCAAGTCGTGCCGGAGCTTCTGCCAGTATTTCAGCTCTTCCTTCACTGCACTTGTTTTCTCGTCCTGCTCTCGCTGCAGAAGGGAAGAGAAAGGAAGGAGCTAGGTGCCTCAAATCCTCTCCCTGTTCAAGCTTCATCGAGCCTCAGCAAGCAAGAGCCCCAACCCCTTCCTTGAGCCACAGTCCCTGAGAGCCCTTCCACCCCCTCTCCACCCCATCCTTCCTCCTGTGCTTCCCTGACCTTATAACAATGTTTCTCCACTGCTGCACAATAACCACTGCTGCTTCATCCTACCCTTGGGGAAACTAGAACAGCTGTGCCCCTCAGGGCTGGAAAGAATTTCCAAAGGAAACTAACAGACACCTTGAGGTGAAAGGACTTTTACCCTAGAGCTTCGACTTGGCTAGAAAACAAAGTATTCTTACTATGAGCTTGTACTGACTGACCTGAACATATTTTAAAACACAACCACTATCACCTAAAACATGACTCCAGTGTTAGAAGAGGTTATAGTGTGGATGGGGGAAGGAAGAGGCTCAGACTTGGATACACAAGGGCGTAGTAGCATAAAGACAACAAAAACTGATCAGATAGACTGAATATAAAATGCTGAGAGAGGATAGAAAATAGAGAGGATCTGAGTGGGCTGGGTAAGGTGAGGAAAGGCTTCCTGGGGGAGGCAATCTTACTAGGTTTTTTGCATGTAGTGATGGATATGGATGACTAAAGCAATAAGGCCGGCCTCTTTTGGAACCAAAGGGACCAGAGAACAGAAATGTGGAGGCAGAATTAGTGATTCTTTGCTTGGTGAGAAAAATGGGCTGGCCAGAGCAGAGAGGCTGAAGAACCGCAAAAGCCAAGGAAGACCCAGGATCCAGCTGACAAGAAGCCTCAAATGCCAGGCAAAACAGCCTAGACATGGCCTGCCTAGAGAGAGGGAATATATTCTGGAAAAGGAAGTGACAGTATGGAAAATGGTATGTAAGTCATTATCAGTTATAGAGCAAAATAAGAATTAGGGGCTAGTGACAACCTAAAAAGCTACTGCTGAAATTAAGAAGACATGGGTGAACAGGGAGGCTAGAGAATGGCGACAAAAGGCCATATTCTGATAAATCTCTCCAAAGAGCTCAGGGGATAATTAACTGTGGCTTGTTATGGAGGGAAAAGGCAAAAGTAACTCTAAGGTGGGGAACATCTGAGGCCAGGAGGGAGAAGGTTTCATGACAACAATGGGGAAGTGTGTTTACTGAGAAGAAGGAAGATAAACTTAGAGCTGCTGCCACATTATTTAAAACTATGAGAGTGAACAACTACTCCAGGCAAACAGGCAAGCAACAGAGCCCCTGGGAATGTTATCATTAAGGAATAAGAAGTGGGATGGGACAGGGTGCAGTCTGTGGGGGTGTAGGAGGTAGAAAATGGTGTCACAGAGAAGCTCTAGGACAATGTGATCATGGTGTCAAATGTAGCTCGATAAAGTGAGAATCTGAGGAAAGACTTGCTGGACTGGGAGGCAGTTGCTGGTGTTGGAGGGGAGCCTTCAGGGGAGCATGTGGGCCATTTTGAGGAGGGATCAGATACAGACGTGCACTTCAAGGCTTTAGTTACAAAAGACAAAAGTGAAATCAGACAGAACACAGAGGGCACCATAGTCATGTGAAGGCTTGCTTCATCCCTGGAGTCGCAGTGTGGGAATACTTAAAGGCAGAAATAAAGGAGCAAGTAAAGAGAGAGAGGGAACTAAAGATGATTTAAAAAGTCTCCCAGGAGGCCTCTGCCTTCTCAGAAAACACTATAAACATGTAGCAACTCCAGTTGCTAGTGGCTAAAAGGACACCACAACTGTGCAGGCAGTGCTCTCCAACGTAGATGGTAAACTGTTTATTTTCTATGAAACATTTTTTGGCAGATGGCAGTATAGTGTCTTGAGGAAAGTGTGCCTTTTCCTAATTCATACAATGTGGCTGCCTGGCTCTCATTCAGCCCACTTCTTCCTTTCTGCCACATCTAAAGGATTTTCCCCACATATACAGAAAGTTGGGATTGCTCTCTACTCTCCCCTAGAATTTGCTCCAAAGTCAAGCCTTTCCCATCCAGGAGATGCTATCTGATCTAAAGAGCTCTGCAGTGCTGCAGGTTGCTCCTGAGATAGACCACCTACAGGCGAAGGCTCGACATGGGCTCAGGAGAGATGCCCCAACCATCGCTCCTTCTCCTCCACTCTCCACCTCCTTTACTCCACCACTTTCAAATCACCATTTCACCTACCTGCTCGGCATTTCTTTGGGATTGCAAGTGGGAGTGCAGGCGCCTGATGAGGGGGACACCATTCCGTGCCTGCCGTTTCAATAGCCAGTAGTTGTGAAGCCGCTGCATGAACTGGTTTTTCCTCTGAAAGGAGAGACCACTACAGATCTTGTTCAACCTTGAGTAGAGGCACAGGGAAGTGAAAGACAGGGTCAGTAAGCAGCCCAGATTATAGCCTCCTATTCAGACCCAGGTTCACTTCTGAACCTTATAAAGGAAGACAGAATAAAGTAGCCAAATGCCTCACCTCAGAGGAATGTTTGAAAAGGACAGTAAAGTTAAGCAGCTTCAGCATATTTCACTTGACTTTCTACCTCCTGCATTGCAGTCCCAATTTTCCAAAAGAACCCTCTCCCAGAAACCCTGTTTCCTGCAGTCCTGGACTCCTGAGAAACAGGCCTGTGATCCAACACCCCCAGCCTTCTCCTGATAAAGGCAGCAAAAGAGAACAGGAACTTGAGTAAACTACGGGCAATATGGTCACTATTTTCTGTGGCTGAGGCTCCCACCAGACCAGGGAGTAGTCCATAGCCAAGATAGAAGGAAAACTAGTAGGAGCAGTACAGGCTTCTGAGCCCAACTCCTTGGGTTTGTCTGACTTTAGATTTTTCATTAAAAACCTCAGCAGCCTAAAAATGTCCAATTTTGAACCAAATTAACAAAGAAATGAATATAAATGTATAAAAGGATGGAGAATCTGAAAACTTAGCTGGCTAAACTACCCCAAAAGAGAAATTTTAAGGTCAGGTTTTAAGCCAGTGATACGTGGGAGAAAGAGGTAGAAAAAGAGTTAATAAAAGCCTACAATCTCTGTCCTCATGTCTATACCATAAGATGGGTACCACTATTCCCATGTTACAGAAGATGGAAAGGCAGTTTAGGAACAGAGGCTGAATAAATGGTCAAAGTCACTACTGCAGTTAATAAGATGATAGAGCTGGGTGGGATGTGAATCCACAGTCTCTCTGCTATACCATGCTGTGTTCCATAATTGGTTATCCACCAGGTAATCAAGGCCTCAGTGCTCCTGTGGTGTTTCCAGTGCTTTTCTTTTCATCTCACTCCACTGAAAGGACAATAAGCATGGCTAAACAAGAAGGTAGAACCTAAGAAGGACAGGCATCTTGGACTGGACATTGCTCACCTTGGCCTTGTGTCTTTCTATGGTCAGACTTTCCTTCCCCAAAGCCAAGCTTACAAAATCAAGGCCTAGGCCTTTCCCCAAAGGACAGATTCCCCCACCAACGCCCATGCCAAGCACACCTGCCCAGATGCAGGCAGCCCCCTCCCTCTACAACCTCTTGGCCATGGAAGGTCCCAATAGCATTTGTGCAGGTAAGAAAAAGAATAATAACAAAATAGCAGCAGCAGCAGCCACCATTTATTGAGCGCTTACTATTTGCCAGGCACTATGCTAAGTGCTTTATTTGTAATATTTATTTCTCACAACAACGATATGACAGTAGATTCATTTGCAAATAAATATACTAAGGCTTAAAGAAGTTAAGTAACTTGTCAAAGGTCACATAGGTAGTTAATGATAGAAGCAGGATCAAATGTAGATCTGTCTGGTGCTAAGCCAGCATGCCATGCTGGCCCTTTCAAGAGACACAAGAGCAGACAGGACAAAAGAAGCCCAGCACAAAACCACCCTACAGATAGGGGCTAAGCATTCAACCACTCATCTCAGAGAAGAGGGTCACCTAGAACAGCTGTGACTAAAAGACACACTTCCAGTTGACTGAATTCTAACTCAAGCCATGGTTTGCAACAAGAGCCTCGCCCTCCAGACCTTCTCCGCTCTTGTGTTTTCTTCCCAGAATGACAAGTCTGGTGGCCTGTTCCCATCATAGAACTCATTCCCCACTACCCTCTAGTACTCCTTTCTCCCAATCCTTCTCATCAAGAGAGATGAACAGCAGGTACAGAATCTAGATGCATCATCAACTCCAGCTTGGGGTCCAGAATCTGCCACTTTTCCATCTGGTTCCAGCTCTTAGAACAGGACTTGGCATATAGTAAGTGCTCAATAAATATCTCATTGAATGAATAAAGGAATGAACAACTTTACCTCCCGTGGTCGCAGTTTCTTCATCTGGGGGTGTGGGAGAAGGTGCAAGGACTACATTAGATGAATATCAGATGAATAATCTCCAAGATTCCTTCCTACTCTAACACTATATATTATTGAGCATCACTTTTAAGATGAGTCCCCATTGGAAAATCTTCCATCTCTTGCTTTTCTGCCAACTTCCCATACCTCCAACAGCATTGAAAACCACTCTGATGGTTTACAAGTACACTGGTCTCTCTACACACTCAGTAGGGGTCAAGGTGGCTTAGTTACACATCTAAACTGAGTGATCCTCTTTCTCTTAAATCTAAAAGCTTCTCAAGAGGAGGACTAGCACGTGCCCCTAACGCCACCACCCCCTCACACACTGTCCCCATCATTCCCAAGACCAAGCTTTCTGGACAGCAGAAACCTTTAATTGACAAACAGTTATTCTCAATTAGAAGTAGCTATATCACTATAGGGGTTTTTGGAAATATATGTGGGGAATGTTTGAGGTTGTGACAAAAACCAGGCAATAAGGGAGTGGATGCAACTGGCACAAAGACCAGAGATGCTAAACATATAGCAATGCATGGGATAGTCCTAATAATGAAGAATTATCTTGTCCAAAATGCCATCTATGCCCCTGTTGAAAAATACTGCCTTAGACATCATCTCCTGAGTTTATAAGCAATTTGAAATGTTTGTCTCACCTCAAACCAAAAGAAATTCATTGTTCTGAGGACACAATCAAAATCACAAATCAGGCTAGGCAAGCCCAGGGTCCAAAGGAGAAATTTGAGGGCACAGAAGAGAACAGATGTTCACCAATAGTGCTTGGGGAAGGAGGCCTGGCTCAGGGCCAACACCAGCCCCAGAACACACCATGAGTCCCTAGGGAGCCCTCCTGGGCAGGCTCACCTGTAAGAGGGTATCTGAGTGACAGTGACCAAGGGGACAGTGGAGGGTGTGTCTCGACCCAGTTCCTCTGGCTCCTTCTTGACCTTCTGCTTCAAAGTCATCTTGTTCTTCTTGGGCACTCCCTTGAGGGGACTGCCTACTCCGCCTTGGCCTTCATCTTCCTCCTCCTCTTCCACCTCTTCCTTCTCTTCCTCCTCCCCACATCCCTCTTTCAGCCCTTCCTCATCCCCAGCCTCACTGAGGCTTCCAGGGGAATCACCCTTCCTCCTAGCAGTGGCAGCCCCTGGTGGTGAGTGGGCCTCACAGTAGGCAGTCTTGCGCACTGTGAAGATGGTTCCATTGAGGCTGGTCTCACGCATGGGTTCAATCTTCATAAAGAGCCCAGCCCGCTGTGCACACGTCACATGGAAGGCTGTGTAGCAGTTTACCTTATGGCACTGGATGGCTGCACCCAGCCCCTTCTGCTTGCATATATAGCAGGTTAGTTTCCAGCGGGCAGGTGGGATGTTGTCAATGCCCTCAATGGGCTCCAGGAACACGGTGTTAGCAAAGCAGACTTCAGGGATCCAGATAGCACACACCACATGGGCCCAGTGCCCATCACTGGTCTGTTTGAAGGCGCCACCTTTATTGGGGCAGAGGATGCAATCCACAGGCCGGGAGGGAGATTGCAGGCAGCAGCGGCAGAGCCACTGACCCTCAGGGATGTAGGGGACACCATAGCATTCCTGGTGTACAGCCAAGTTGCAAATGTCACAGAAGAGAATGACATTGCTATTGTGGCATTCGTCATCCAGGCACACACAGCAGAAGGCGTCTTCATCAATGAGTGACTGTTGGGCCCCACTACTGCGACTTTCCAAGTATGACTCCTTCTCAAGCCGGTCTACCAGCAGCTCAAAGGTGTCTGCTGACACCAAACTGTGCCCATCTACTCGCCGCTTCTCATTCACCATGTCCAGCCAGGCAAAGTCCTCCTCATCCATGTCATATTCTACCTCTGCATCCAAGTCTTCAGGTGGCTTCTCAATGTAGCGATAGTAGGCAGCAGGCAGTGGAGGTGCTTCTGGCTGACTGTCTGAGTCTACCATGCGGAAGCTGGGCTGCGGGAGGTGGAAGGAAGTGCCAGATACATGCTTGGAGCAAGACTCCTTCTTTTTGCCCTTGGATGAGGGTTTTTTGGACTTGCCAGGGAACTGAGGCTGTTCACTGTTTTCCTTGTTACTATTGCATTCAGTGATATCCTGGGCGGTCAGCTCATCCTCCGTGATGATCTTGAGTGGGTCATAGATGCTGATTCGATGCAGACGTCCATCAATGTCCACCTCAACAATCCGCTGGGCCTGGGCATATGTCAGGGTTTCCCGGGTGGGTGAGCACTTGAGACTGTAGGGGGACGGGGAACGCCGGCCCTCGGCATTCTGCCGTGACTTCCGGCGAGGCTTCCTCATGGCACCAGGGAAACAAGGGGACAAGCCTAAGGAGAGAAGGCCAGGAAACCATAAGCACTCATTCACTCTTCCATCTGATCAAGCAGCTACTGACAAGACTGGCTGTTCCCTCTGTCTGAGCATCCTGTCCCTCACATGTCCACATAGCTTGCTCCTTCAAGTCTTCCCACAAATATCACTTCTCAGTGAGACCTTTCCTGACCACTCTATCTAAAATTGCAAATCCCTTTCTCCCGCCAGCAGTCTTTCATCTTGCTTTATTTTTCACTATAACACTCACCATCTTTTACTATGCTAATTTACCTATTTATCATGTACGTTTGCTTCCTTCCACTAGAATGTAAGGTCCATGAGCAGAAGGATTTTTGCCTGTCTTGTTCACTGCTATATCCCCAGCACCTGCAAGGGTGCCTGATCCCTAAGCAAGTACTCAGTAAATATTACTTGAATGAAAGGAGAACTCAAACATGATCCCTGCCTTCTAGGAGCTCTGTTTGAATGAAGGAACAGAAAAGTAAACAAAGCATTATAATGCAACATGGAGAGTGATCTAATGTTTTAATGATGTACATAAGGCTGTGGGATAGCTAACTATGTTGAAAAGGAGAGGGTTGTCAAGGCTTCAGAAAAGGACAGCGTCCACTTTCAAGCTTTGGACATGAACAGTGACCCCATCAGAGGATCAAAAATTCACAAGTCTACAGCCCTCCTACCATGACCAGAAACCCTATCCCTGACTATACATGGGGAGAAGGTGTGATGGCACAGGAAATGTCTATCTCATGCAGTCTAAGGACTTCAAACTACAGTATTCAGGGTTTTCTTTGCAAAAGGCAGCATTCAGGATGCACTGGCTAGTACATCTCTAAGCAGAAGCTCTGGAAGTGGCCCCAAGTGACACTGAAGTTTTAAGTGACCTGAGACCCTCATTACACATAAGGCTAAGGTGACTGGGGCAATATCTGAGGTAAACTCTCAATACATTGTTACCTCAAAAGTCTCTCTCTCCTCAAATACTTAGATCTAGTTCACCCTCGTGCAGAATAGAGAAAGCCCTAAAGTTTCCCACATCATTCGCTACATGGAGGGAACTATGACAAGCTCAAAGGACCTGTGGTAGGCAGTTACTGAGGCCATGACAACCAGGAAAGAACTTTTGGGGATATGGTGCCTTGAAGTGCGGGCAGAGACTTGAAAGGGAATGAACAAGGAAAGGAATTCAAGGAGAAAAATAGTTTTGTCATCTTGGTTACAGGATCTTTATCCATAAAGTGGTTACGGTAATGATTAGCATATTTTTACAAACTACAAAGCCCTTTTATTTTTAATATTTCTCAAAACTAGTTTGGGAGGCAGAATAAATATTATCATCTCCATTTTACAGATGAAGAAACAAAAGCTCAGAAAGTTGTCACTCAACCCCAAACTAGTAAAAGCTACAGTTCAAACCCGGATCTCCCCGCCTGCTCAACTTATCTCACTAGGAGGTAAGAATACCACAGAGATACCATTGTCTCATACAAAAAGAGGCTCTGAGGCAATCTAGGTCCTACTTTTGGCCCTGTATGATCTGAAGAAAGTCATTTAATCTCTGTGGCTCCTTACTCCATCAGTAAAATGAAATCGATGAAATCTACTTCTTAAAGGTTGCTATTTGTTAATAAGGTATAATTAACATCCTTATTTAAAAGGCCGTCCAATCCCAAAGTGTGACTGAAACAAACAGAAAACAATGTGGCTGAGGAGCAGTGCCAGGGAGGCAGCCACGCATTTGAAGCCAAGGAAACAGAATCATCCCAGCAATTCTGTCCAGGTTCCAGAGGCCCTTGAACCACTAGTTGCCCTACAGGTGCCAACTCCCTGGGGTAGCGTGGGCCAAAAGACTTGCTTTGTGGCCCCCAACCCCTCAAGGGCACAGAGATCCTCCCAGAGGTGTGAAAATCTACCTCATTAATAACTTGACATAGTTTAAAGAGGCTACAGCCCCCGCCTTTATTAAAGCCACTCTAAATCATTCCTGTTACTCCCCAGCAGCTCGTGTATTTCTCCATCAAGCAGCAAGTATCTAGGGAGACCACTTCTGTCCTACCCAAGCCTCCAGACTCTGGGGGGCAAACTCTAAAAGGAAAGGGCTGCTGCTGAGGAAAATGAAATGAGTTTCGCCCACAAGGAGCTTATAGTTTTTTGGCGGGAGTTTCTCATCCCCCACAGCCCTTCCCACATACACACCTCCAAATATCTCTAACACCCGCAGAGGTCTTCTCGTTATTCGCTGAGACCCCGCTCATCCACCCCACTCAGGTTCCAGAAGAATGAGTTTCTGCAATTAGATGGTACTCCCTGTACCCCACGAGATACTCATGAGGAGATCCTCATGAGACGTGCCCCCCACACAAGGCCCCTGCCACTTTAAAGGGGCACCTCTTCCAGAAGAATCCCGACCCTTCGGAGGAGAAAGGAGGGAATAACACCTCCTTCCCAAAGGGGAGGGGGCGAGCGCGCCAGAGACAGACTGAGGCGAAGTCCGACCCTCAGACGGAGAAAGCTAGCGCCAGCGAACGAGCGGGGCAGAGCCGAGTGCCCATTGGCCACCTCATCTATCCGTCAGGGTAAACCGGGGGGGAAAGGGACGCTCAGGGGGTGGAACTCGCCTCAAGCCTGGCCAATTGGAAGGCGTGGCGGGGGCGGGGCTCGGCAGCTCGGCTTCCAGGGCCGGGGGGAAACAAGATGGCGGCTGCGGGAGGGGGTCCTCGCTTTTCAGCTCCCCCCCTCACCC
>AWHC01202348.1:0-25791 GCA_000465285.1 Eidolon helvum | reverse complement strand
ATATAAAACAAGGTGCATATGCATTAAACACAGAAAATAAATACTCTTAATTTAAAGCTGAATAAGATTTTAATGAATATCTGAGAAACGAAAAAATCCAAGTCACAAATTACATTTACCCAAATATTCTTAATCAAAAGAAAGAAGAAAAATAAATTATAAGTATAATCAGGAGATGTATTTTTTACATATTTATGTGTTTATGTATATTTGTGTGTATCGGTACTTAATCTAAACATTAACCTTAATCTAAAACTAATTAAATATACACAGAAACAAAATATATTTTTCTGATTAATGTCTTTGACATATGAGCAAGAAAGGGCCCATCCTTTGTAATCTTCCTTCTAATATAATCAACCTCTTTATGTATGTATATGTGAGTGTGTGTGTACACATATATATTCAGAGTTTAAACACTTCTCTTTACCACCTTTCCCTATATAACCTAGTCTAAACTGTGACAATTTCTCAATGAGATTCTTACAATAGCTTAATAATAACATTTCTGGTATTAATATTAGCTCATGGAGGAGACATACGTCTCATAGAGAAATCCTTTTAAATTGTCAGTTCCTGTGATCACTCTTCTCAGATTCTCTAGTGGCCACTCGTTTCACTCACAATAATATTCATTAGCTTAGAATTTTATAAATGGTCTTACAATCATCCTTCCTACTATGTTGTAAACCTCATATTTTAATACTCTCATCCTCCTTCAGGTACTTCAGCTACTCTGACCTCCTGGTTATTATTCTATCATACAGGGGCTGCTTTAGCCCTAAGAATTCTGAATTTCTATTTCCAACTTACTTAAATAGTCTTTCCTCAGATATTTATATTCCTTTTTTTCTCTTTTTTAGATCTCTGCTCTAATCTTGACTCTGAAAAGCAATTCTTATTCATCCATGTGAAAAGATATCCATCTCTCTCAGATTCTATCCTTATACTCTATCCTTGTTTTATTTTTCTTTGTAACACCAATCCTCCACAATCTTTATTATATATATTTTAACTTATTTGTTTAACAACAAGGGAAATGCCATATCAGTTGGTAGCCACTAATGACAGACTGGATATTCAGCAACATCAGTACTGAGATAAACTTTGGTTAGAAGAAGGCTGTTGTTGAACCAAGCATAACTTTATTCTATTTATTTATTTGTTTGTGGGGGGGGTTATTTATTTATTTATTTAATAACCTTCTTCCTTTTAAAGTTGATTCACTTTTAAAGAGCTCATAACACAAGTGATGAGAAGTAAAGATTCTTTCTTAAAGTAAAGATTCTCTAGTCTACCTGGATAGGTAAGTTATTCTTGTACAGTGAATGATCTGTGGTAGGTATTGACATGAGACACAAAAATACACATGTCTTTTGTCCACTTGTGTAGGTCCATTCATATTTTCTCTTCTCTGATTCCATTTTATTAGATCTTTCAAAGCCCCTGACCAGCTATCAAGTCACTTCTCACTGCAAAGCATTTATGTATATTTTACCTCTAGCTAATTCTCCCTCTATATAAAATAAAACAACCAGCTATACCATTGATAACTTGGAATATTCCTGAGTAGTGTTTTAGAGCAACAACTATTTATTTTCAGACCCTTTAGTAAGCTGATATGTCCCCATCTACTGTAGACCATTGTGACAAAGATCTTTTTAAAACACTGCCCTGCAGAACTTCTGGCTTTTGCAGCATTCCCTGAGTTGATACTTGATTGAAATAAACTTATGATCTCTCTTTTTTGTGACTTCTAAAAAGTTAACAAAGGAGTTAATAGTTGAAGCATGGAACAAAATTATTAAAGCAGTTAACTAAATAAGACATTTCCAAAATTGTTCAAGTGAATAATCTAAGGATGTTTTTCCACTTGTACTTTATCTCAATCCATTATAGATGAATATCTTAATGATTGTGCCAGAAGTCATCATAATCTTACTCCTTACATGCAGTTATGGTCTTTTTACTGTCTAATCAGTAAGTGAAAAATTTCTAGAATCCTGAGGATCTGCTTGCTAGGGTTATTGCTATTAATGATACCTTATTTTGTGTTCCTCTGAATGCACATCTTGAAACAGGGTCTTGTGTGAAATTAATTCAGTATATTTTCCAAGAGAACAGGAGTTGGAATGAGATGAGGAAGTAGAAAAAGCCCATTTAAGGGAGAATTATTCAAGTCATCACCATGAGACACTTATTTCAACTGGGACCTTCTGAAAAGCACACAGAATGTCTCCAAATGCTATTTGCCTTTCGTTAGCTATTATTTTTTACTAACTGAAAATTAGCCCTGAATGATAACTCCCCCATGTTTCTGAGGCACTCCAGTTGCTACAAGAGTCCACTGAATAGGAGTTCCAGGGCAGAAATAAGATGATGGCATGCTCATTAAGTGAGACTCTGTCAGCTTAAAGTGAATCTTGGCCTGAGAAGGCTGCATGGTACCACTTACCCAAGCCTTGAATGGAATCAGAGATAGGGCTTAATTGATGTGATTGAGGCAACTGGTATTACTGTTACCTTGGGCTTCATAAATCAACTATTAAACAATTTGGTCAAATTTTTTGTGTTATTGAATTAGGCAGTTTTCAGAATTCACTTCCACCCCTTTTTTAATAAAACAATATCTAGACAACATATTCTGTCTCCAAATATTTTATAACTCAGTGATGTTCCATGATCACAATCAAATGTTAACAGATTGTAGGAAAAACAAGGTAGAAGATTTAAGTCATAATCTTCAAATTAAAGAAAAGGAAAGCTTTCCAGATGTTATATAGCAATTTCCAGATCTTCAATTCCATAGGTAGACTTTTCCAAAAGTAACTGGGCTAAAAATATATCTATGAGCCATTTATTTCACCTTTTCTTTCACGGGTATCTTTCTCCTGTTTTGCAGACAAAAGGCATGCTTCTCAATGGCATCTTACTGTGGCATGTTGTCCCAGGCATGACACCTTGCAGAGGAATAAATAAAAGTGCAGTTAAGAATACACTGCTCTTAAGCAGAGACCCATAGAAATAAAGCAACGAAGATGTATTAAGACATTCTGAGGAGGTTGATATATTTTTTCTGTTTAAACTTAGGATTTATAAGGATGATGTTTTCATAGGATACTTATGAACTTATTTATTAGAATTTAAAAAATAAAGATTGTTCTGAAGGAAAGAAATTACTTCTGATTTGATTAGTTTGATAATATGGATGAGGTTTGTCAACTCACCTCTATGGCAGATACTTTCCAGAAATGAAATTTACTAAATATCCAACCTCAAGGTATAATGAATATATATTTAATGAACTGTCATCACATGCAATACATATAAGTTTTGAAGCTATTCAAACTTATGTTAAATTCTATATTTCAATTTCATGTGTGAGGAATAGATAATTTTAAAATTAAAGGATTAAGAGAATAAATGTTTTGAGTATAATTAAAATTAGAAGATAATTACTGATTATTATATTTGTATGTAATAGAATATTATCAATACATACTTGAATGATACTGGAAAAGATACTCACCTCCCAAGTTATCCAGCATAAGTAGGTTAAAACAAAATGTACTGAAATATCTGGGACTTAAAAAAGCAGGGAGTTTATGTTGAAGCCTGGCTTAATTCATGCCATAACTTAGGAAAACAGGACATGAATCAAAATAAACAATTAAATTGGTTGAAAATGTCTCCTTCTTCAACAAGGAAACTGATGGTCGAGGCTAAGCATTTATTCTCATCAGCAGCTTTTTTGATAGCTTTATACTGTCGTGCACACTTTTAATTGAATATTTAGGTAGCAATCAGAACCTTGCTTGAATTTCTTTGTTTTCTTATATCTTATCCATGGAAACAGCAGCAACAAGAACTCATTTCTTTTAACTTTTTTCTTTTCTTCTAACTTCTCTCATGACTGTTGCACTCTCAAACTTTTTAGCTAATTTTATATTTATGTATTTTAAAATAAAAATACTAAAGCAGTATGGTCTATGAAGCCATTATAACTTCATTAAGATTTGTTATACAGAGCTTTCTGTTGCTACAATATAAGAAGATAATAATTATGCAATAAGGTCACTTAAAATATCGTTATAAATTTTCAGTAAAAGAAAATTAATTTCTTTCTTTTTGGTGAATTTGTGAAAGAATCTTGTCAAATAGCATCTCTAAAAATGATCGGTGGTGTGTTGAAGCTAGTGATGGACATGAAAACAAAACAAAACAAAGAAAAGTAAGACTACCAAGAGTAATAATTTTTAAAAACTGCTTCTAATTTTTTTGGTCATCCTCCTATAGGCATTTGATATAGTAATCTAATGTTTATTTATCAGCATCTCAGAGTATATACTTCTGATAAATTTCTATATGCAAGTAAGTATTATCATTATATGGTTTTATCAATATGTATGTGAAGGTAATTGAAATATTCACTTCAAAAAAGATAACAAACAGTCCTTGGTATCTCAAAAATTTTAGAGGAAATGGTACATATTTATATCAATAAATTATATTAAGAATAACTTCCAATAACATAGATCTTATCATGTGCTAAGTTATGTGCTAAGCACTTTGCATACATTATTTTATTTATCCCACAATAACCTGATGAGGTTGGTTGCATTAGAATTATTTTGCACATGTAGAAACTGAGGGTATTATATTAAATAACTTCTCCATGTTTTATAATAAATGAGAGCAGTAGAATTTGAATGCTGCCCTGCTTGATTTCAAAGCTCGTGTTCTTAACCACTATGTTTTATAGTGTTTGTTCCACTGTCTTTTACCTTCTATTTGAGGTTCATTCATAAAATGACTACTACCACATTCCTTGTTCTTTGGAAATGATCTTCCTTCTTGAAAACTTTGCCCTGAGAAAGAACAAAAGTATCTAATTTTATTTCTTCTAAGCACTGCTGAGTCTGACTAGAATTTTCAAAACAAAGTTTGTAAATAGAAAATGAGAAGAAACACATACATACACATACACAATTATGAGAAGTATAAACCTACCAATCCTATATTGTACAGATATTCAGGTGTTTGGACTGACTAGAAATCTTCCTCAGCTTCTATATTCTACCTGAGTAGATAGCTGCACTCTGGCTCCAAAGAGAAAATACATGTGTAAGAAAAATGAATGAATTCCTTTCTTTCCAGGCTATCCTTGGATATACTTATTTACTTCTTGTTACCTGAAAACAATCTCATAAAGCTTCTCTCAAGGCCTACAGCTACACTAAAGAGTCTAGAGTCCTAATCACTCTCCTGGAAATTCCCTTAAGCAATCTTTCTGGTTCAAGAAGCTTCAGGAGTCTATAGCTATATGTTTAAGTGAGACTTCACCCATTTGCATTGGGTGAAGTGGGGAGACAAAAAGGATTTCAGGGGTTTATGTGACAAAATATATAAGTAACTTGATAATAAACAAAATAAAAATTTAAATTTTTATAAATATGTTATCTGTATATAAGAAAACAACTGGAGGAAATTATGTATACAGAGTAACATTTTAATTATGCATGAACTAGAAGGAGAAGGTGGCTGGAAACCAAAGGCATATCATAAATATTAGTATTGGTGACTAAGGAAAGACTTAATATCCTACTGAAGCTGAAATTGTAGCAACTGTCTATTTACTTATTTTGCTATTATTCTCTAAAGCTTGCTGTTGCTGGCTGTACTTTTTACACTTTCAGATTTGATATAGGATTTTTTTCTCACTTATTTAGTCTCATTACATGTTATAGTTTGCTTTCTGTGTGTGAGTGTGTATGTGTTATGTAGAGGGCTTAGAGATACAGTGGTACATATGTTAACTTGTCCATTAGCCAAAAATATTTTATTGAATGTATGCTATGAGCTAGACGCTGTTCATTATATTGGGTATAATTCAATGATGAAGGCTGACAAAATCTGTGTTCTTGAAATATATATTCTTCTAGAAATGGCATTTAAGAAAGTAAAAAAGAAAATACAATGCAATAAACCTAATAAAAAAAAAAGCTGGAGAAATGGATGGATAGTGATGGAAGTTTGTGGTAAGTAGTTTAGGTAACTGGGTCATAGGGTGTTCAAATATTTGATTAAACATTCTGAGTGTGTCTATTAAGGTGTTTCCAAATGAGATTAGAATTTGAATCAGTAGACTGAGACATTGCCTTACCTAATGTGAATGAGCATCATCTAATTCATTGAGAACAAAAGGCAGAGAAAGAGAATCCTCTCCATTTCCCTGCCTGCCTGGTTGAGATGGAACATCATATTCTCCTGCCCTCAGACTGAGACTTACACCATTAGCACTGCTGGTTTTCAGGCTTCCAAATTTGATCTGGAACTGCACATTAGCTCTCCTGGGTCTACAGACTGCAGGGAAGTTCATGGAATTTTCTTGTCTCCATATCATCATGTGAGGCAATTCCTTATAATAAATATATGTAAACCAATAGGATATACATATATATATAATATATATAGGGGGACACACATATACACACACATATACATACATATATATATACTATTATATGCATATATACATAAATATATGTAAACCAATAGGATATATGTGTATATATATACACACATATATATCCTATGTATGCATATATACATAAATATATGTAAACCAATAAGATATATATGTATGTATGTATGCATATATACATACATACATACATATGACTGTGTGTGCACACACAAATGACACACATAATGTATTTATGTATTTACATATCTGTGTGTATGTATGTGAATATCCTATTGGTTCTGTTTCATTTCTTTGAAGAACCCTAACTAATACAGGTGATTTGGAAGGCCTCTCTGATTAAACGAATGAAAAGTCCTGAAGAAGAAAAATTTGGTATACTGATGACGAATAATTTGGTATACTGAGGACTTCTGTAAGACCAATGTGACTGAAGCAAGTGGATAGTAGAGAGTGAGAGATGATGAGATCAGGAAAGTGTACAGGGTTTAGCTGTTGCAAGTGTTAAATGGTTAGAATTTTATTCTAAATGTGTTAAAAGTCAATAGATATATTTATCTTTTGAAAACATCGCTGTGGTGATTGTGCAATGAATGGGCTCTTGAGAGGCAAAAAGGAAAGAATCATGTTAAATGGTCCAAGAGTTATGGTGTTGGCTTAAATTTGAGAGATCATGAAAAGGGGACAGATTAGGGACATCAATATGAAGGTAGAATTGATAGGTATGAGTTGGGGACTTTACTAGGTGTATGAAGAAAAATGGAATTAAGGGCAACTTATAAAATTGTAGTACACCTCTAAAGCAGGAGGAGCCCCTATCCCAAATTTGGTTTGGATATTCAGACTGATGTAGCTAAATCCACACTAAGAGGGTATGAAAAGTTTCATTGCTTACATAGTTGTGGCCTCTGGAGAGAGCACAGCAGGCTTCTCAAGAAGGCCAAAATGGCTTGAGAATGCCAGAAAAGGAGACTGGCTGAGGATTTAATTGTGGTTGTGTGTGGGGCTGGTTTAGTGTTCTCATGTGTGGTTTGAATCTCCCCACTATAACAAAGGAGGGAGCACCTGAGGTTCTCATCACCCAGAGGGGAGGCATGAGCACAAAAGGGAGCAATGAGGCTTAAAAGCTGTCAGCAAACATCATGGATGGAGTTAGACTGCTTGTTACAAAGAGATCTAGATCTGAATAACTAATATATGATAGTATATGAGTATATGATAGTGCCATTTCAGGAGGAAGGGAAATCTGAGGGAGGAGCAAACAGTATTGGCCAGAGCCCGGGAGTCAGGTGTTCTGCAGTGTGCTTACTAGGGCTGAGGTATCTATTTTATTATCTACCCCTTCCTATCTCTCTGCTCTCATTCCTTGTCACTTTTTCTCTCACTCTGTTATAATTAAAGATATTACCACTTATAGTTAAAAATGTCTGGTAAAAATATGTCAAATGCTTAAGAATCTCATGATCCAGTGTGGTAGGCAGTTAAGTAAACCAACAATCAAATTACAACATGTGTGAAAAATACTATGGAAGCAATATTTATAGAATTCCAGAGTATGTTGGACAATTGGCACCTAATGCTACTTGGACAAATGGAAAAATGTGCCATCGGGGAAGTAACACTTAAGCTGAATCCCAAGAGTCAGACACCTGGAGAAAGTAGAAGTTGGGTAAAGTTTTATAGGCAGAGTAAGCAACATCTGCAAAGACATGAGAGTAATTATGAGCTGGTAAGTTCAAAGCACTGACTCTACCAATAATAAAAAATATTTCTCAAGTTGTGATAAATAGTTTGCTTACTGTTAAAGAATGTTCTTTGATCCTTACTCAATTATTCATACAGATTTTTTTAATGTTTGCCTAACATTAATTTGGATAGTGAAAGTACAGCAAATCTTTTTAAAATTTTAGCATCCAAGACCAAGGGAAACCTCTAGTATACTTTGTATGTGAAAGTAGAAATATCGGAGCCTTTGTTATTTGCACTCCAGAATATCTGGGACACAACTGTGCATTCATTGTTCTCACATACAAGGCTTGGTATTAACAAAACTTTATTATGTTAGTGAGTCTGTACTATTCCATTTTATTTCTGCTATAATAATCTCCAGTAATACTTTACTGTTGATTTAAGCCAGACTTGTTTCATTTTATGTTTCTTATTATCTGGAGAATGTTAGGTCAACTAAATAGGTTTCAACTCATTTCGAGCTATGTTGAGCTTCAAAAGTATCTCAAAAATTCTGTGTTGGAAAGCATCCTAGTTTGGTGGAAACGAAGTCTTTGGTCAACTAGCAGTGACTGCCATAGTTGGAAGGTTGGAGTTGCAAGTGTTTTTTGTGTCCCATATTTAGCATCCTTATTTAAATGAAAGGGTAAAATAAGCAAAATTCATCATTTCGCTTTGTACTTCTGTTTTAATGCCTCTATTTTTCTAACCTCTTGTCATCCTCATGACAAGTATATATTCTATATCTAATACTATTATAAACTGAATGTCATAAAATGTTTAAAATATCAGAATTAAAAATGGTGTACCACAACCCAGAGAGCATTTCTCTTATAATAGAGTAATTACAGAATGACTTTATATACTGTCTGAATAAAGGGATTTAAAAATATCTACATTGGTGGATGGCATAGTGAGCTTTTTCTGATGCTTTCTAGTCATCCAGTAGTACCCACCAGTTTCCTAATAAGGCTGCCACTGTCTCCTTGGACTTACTTTAGGATTCAGAGTTGTTTGATTTCTGGTTTGGTTACTTGCAATTCCCTTAAGTCCATTTTACTCACCCAGATTCTAACTCTATTAAGTCTTTTCCAGTTTTTATTACTTAATTGACTATTTCTATTAATGCTATATAGTAATTAGCTCAGTTCCTGAGCCAACATGGATGCTTAATCAATATTTATTATTAAACCAATGAGAAGTTAATACTTCCAGGTATATAGGAGAGTTCAAATTACTATGTAAATTTGACTACTCAAACAGGATTGTACCACTTGAAATCTGTAGTGTTTATCATAACACATCAAATATATTTCTTATCAGCAATTACTGATAGATAAAAATGGCTCTAATCCAAAGTGCAATCTGTTTTTATAGTTTCTGTGGACATAACTTGTTTTGGTATCAAAGCAAGTGTCAAAAGCAGTCTTAGATAATAAGTGCATAGTACTGTTATGCTAGTTATTCACCCTTCATGTGGTCTTTATTTCATTTTTAAGTAAAATTTCGACTAAGAAGAATGACTGAAAAAGAGTGTTTATTTTGAAGATAATTGGTTAACCTAAAATTTTTTCAAATACCAACTTTGTTAATAAAAACTCCAAAAATACTCTAGCCAAGTAAAAGACCACTATGTTGTCAATTGATTGAAAGAAAAGTGAAACTAAAGCAGAACATATTGAATGTAGATGTAAGAGAAGTAATAATAAATGAAAGATGGGATCAAAATCACAGATATAAACTCAGAATCTAACTTACTTTTAAATTTATTCTGAAATTTATATTTGTTGCTTTTGGATTGATTTCTCTTTCTCCTAAAAGTAGATGAAAAAGAAAATGGTTACCTTCTCTATCCTGATAATATTATGTTAAAATTGTATTGTATTATTATTAAATATGATAGATATTCAGAATAAATATTGCCTAGCTTCATGCAAATGTAGACATGTTATTTCTACTGAATATTGTTGTTTTAGTAACAAAACAACTTTTTTCAGCTAAAAATCTTTTTCTTGACCACATTTTTGTATTAACTTTTGATTGGCCCCTCAGAACTTTTCCCAAGTTTGCATTATTACAGCTACAAATTTGTGAAAATCTCATTTCAAAAACAACCAAAAATATATTACTTTTATGATCTAGTAATAGAATGTCTAGTTTTACATGCTCAATTTTAATGAAAATATGTCGAATATAAAAAGCCTTTCAAACTGTCACCTTGCATGTCAAACACATGCAGTTACTGTTTGTATATTAAAATCCCTGCTGGCCTGACAGCATGCCTATGCATTTTTTTTTTTTTTAATTAGAGTACCCACGTCTCTTCTCTCATTTTCTTTCTGTACTTTCTGTATCACAGAGGGAACACTCTCAGTTACTATAAGCTCTAATCACTTCTGGACATGACTAGATCTTTTAAATTATCCAATTATAAGCAAGCTGTTTTCATAGATATTTCTGTGCTCTTTTTCAGATGTGATTGTGTGTTCCTTAATGAGGTAATAGGAAGGGCATTTTTGTCTATGTCTAGTGTAATCCTGGAACAGTGAGACAATAAGTGGAAGCGTCTGCTGCTTTCCTAATTGTGACTAGTGTAGAAAAAAATTAGGAGAAGAATAGTGAGAGAGAGCTTTTAAGGTCCCATTTCCCAAGTCAGGCATGAAGCATCTGGGCTGAGATTACTTTGCAGGCAATTTGTGATTTCTAACAACAATATATATACATATATATATGTACATACATATTTATATATATGTATATATTTTGTATTTTATATAATGTATTACAGTATATATATATTTCTAACTTTTTTCTTAATATATTATCTATCTATCATCTATCTATCTATCTATCATCTACCTACTTACCTACCTACCTACCTACCTACCTATTTATACTATTGCACAATAATGCTGTATAACACACCCCAAAACATAGTGGCTTAAAACAGCAACCATTTATAACTCTCACAAACCCGTGGGTCAGCTTGGCTGTTATGCCTATTCTGGCCAGGCTCAGCTGATCTTGGTTGGGCTTGGACACATGTTGGTTGACTGAGGGATGGCTAGGAGCTGGCTGGTCAAGATAGCCTGGGCTCAAATGAATCAGCTTTGTTTCATGTGGTATTTCAGACCCCGGCAACTAGCTGGGACTTGTTCTCAGGATAGTGGAGATCCAAGAAAGCTAGGCCTCTTGAGGTGTAGACTCAGAACTGAAACCCCAGACTTCTACCTATTTTCAAAAATGGGGAAAAAAACTGTACCTCTTGACCAAGGATGTATGAATTCACAGTGCAAGGAGTGAGTTTCAATTCTGAAAATTTTGCAATGAGCATTTGGCCCTGTGTCTCTTATTGAATGTGTTAAACTAAAAATTATTTATTCCATGGCTCAAAGTCATTATGTAAGTAAGGTTTTATTGAGCCAAAAATTCTAGCCAAAAGACCGGTCTTAAAGCATGGATGCTAAACCACCAGCAGCGCAGCTAGGTAGAAAAGACAACACGTACGTTGTCCCAGCAGAGTTCTGCAAACATTTTTATACATCAAGTACAGGGAAAGGGGAAGAACGAGGTAGTCTGAAAGAATTTATATGAGCTATAGACAAAGGGGTAGGGGAAGGTGAAGCAGGCCAATTCTTGGACAGCGGAGTCCCTCGTAAAGCAATGTCAGTTCCTGCTGGTTAACTGAGACAGAAGTCCCAAAAACCTGCATGCAAACAAGCAGAGGCTCCTGGAGGTCAAGTGTGCCTAGCTAAAATAATCTTCAGAAATAGCCACCTGAAAGTTAATCAAATTCCAATAGGCAAAACAGGGGTGTGAGAAACCATTGACAGACTAGCAGTATGTCTTTCTCTCATTCTCTTGCCGTTGTAATTTAATTTAAAAAAAATCTCAGAATTTTCTCCATATCAAATGCAACTATAATCCCTGAATATGAGGACTCTGAGTATGGAGAGAATCCTGGTGGCTTTTGTTTTCTCTTTATCCTCTCTCTGCTTGGCTACAAAGGTAGATACATTTGCAGGAAACACATAGCTGATCAAGTACATTAAAGCTCCACTTATCTGTCCAGAGAACAAGAAGGAGAACTATGTGAATCGCAAAGTGTTATAGAGATTGCAAAGAAGAAAGTGATTAAGAAAAAAATTGTATATAATAGTGTTTGAACAACTTGTTTCACCCCTTAGTTGCACATGCATTTGTATGACCCTAAGCAGCCTATAAAGACTTTGCTAACTGAGCTAGGTACAGACCACTGCCCAGGTCCTAGACTGGCCCCTTAGCTGGGTCAATTGCCTGCTAACAAAACAAAACAAAACACAACAACAACAATAAACTCATTTTCTTTAATATTTAAACTATGCCTGGAGTCTCATAACATAATATACAAAATGTACAGAATACAATCCAAAATAACAATATATGAAGAACCAGGAAAATTTCAGCACCGGTTAACAGATGTCAATCCTGAAATGACAAATATGTTGGGATAAGGAAGAATTTAAAGGAATTATTATGACCATAGGAATAAATGGAAAGAGAGGACTCTGAGCATGGAGAGAATCCTGGTGGTTTTGTTTATTTATTTTTATAAATAAATAGGGAGATGGAGATATATTGTAAAATAGATGAGAACTTTAAATAGAGAATTAGAAAAAGAAAGGTAGTAGAGACGGGCAGATTTAAAGAGATAGAAATATAGAGGAAAATATTGAGGGATAGATAAGAGATATAGAAAAACAGAAATAGAAATAAGTATACAATAAGATGAGAGGTAAAGAGAAATAGAGAAGAAGGAGTCAGAGCTGGACAGGGAAATAAAGAGAGAAAAACATGGATGGATGGATAGTAACAGGAAATAGAGAAAAGACTTGTGGATGTAAGATAGAGAGAAGGATATAAAGAGTGGTGGAGAAAGCAATGGGGGAGATAGAGAAATAGAATTGTAGAGCGAGACAAAGAGCTAATGCAAGTGATAGAGCTACAAATCAGTTAATGATAGTTATATAAATCCAGTATATCATTAGAAGTTACATTATGGTAATTTTCTAATTTTAATATTTCCCCTGTATTTGTTGGTTATAATAATTCCATAAAGGACTTTCTTTCATAAGCTCTGTGGTACGGAAATGGCAAAGTGAATGTTTGCTTCTTTCCTTATTTCTTTTTTAGAATAATGAAATACTACCTTAGCAACCTTCACTTTTTTTTTTTTTTAGTATTACCAATGAACTGTTGTGTTTTTATATATTGTTTTTAAATATTTTTGTTTAGGTATTATTCTTTTGGTGCTCAAATTGTTCTGTATATGGCCAGTGAGAACCATTGCAAGTTGTCCTTTGACATGATCTCCGTTCTCTCTGATAGCTTCTCTGCTTTCAGTCAAGACAAATGTCACAGGTTTATCTTGTACACTTCTTGCCCTGTCCTGGATTCAGCCATTTCTCAATTAAGCCCTAGTACTTTTAGTGAAAAATGGTATTTGATATCACAATAGAGATGCTAGTAGTGCTCATTTTTTCTGGATTGTTATTGCTTTCTAGTTTTTTCAGTGGATAGCTAAAAAACATTTTTAGAAAAAATTAATTGAAATTATAGATCATAGGATTTTTACTAAACTTTTAAAAATTTATATTTGTATTTGTCTCTTATAGTAAAATCTGATTCCTAACCGTATCAACATAAATTTATAAAAAATTAAATATAAATATAGTTACCACTAACCACACTAGGCCCAGAGGATAAAATGCAATTTACTATTTTTTCCCTTTATTATTCTTCTTTTTCTCTTTCTCTCTCCTTTTTCCCCTCTTTCCCCTCTTTCCCCCCTTGCTTTCTCACTTTGGGTACATTCCATTCTAAGAATACACTTTAGTGCCAATATTGCACTCTTTTTACTATTGTAGCTTTACAGTTCTTTTAATATTCTGGTGGAGTAGGTTTCTCTTATTACTTTTTTGTTTTACAAATTTTCTTTCCACTCTAGTGAGATGGCAATTTTCTCCTTTCTTATTTTAAAACCCCAAGACTTTTGTTCCAGCAAGGATTTTCCTGGACTCCAAGGCACTTGAGCTTGCTTCCTGTATAACAACCTAGAATTCTCTGCTTTCAGAGCATCACATCCCCTGCACATGTGGCTCCTAAGGCAAAAGGAAAATCAGCTGGAGTCCACTCCCTCCTTGACTATTCAGCTGTCTTTTATGACAGCAGAAAGTGAATCATCTGAGAGAAGCCAAAACAATGACCCAGAGGAGCATTTTTTCTACATTCTATTATGAATATTTAAACATATATCCAAATATATTTATAAAAGTAGTGGGTAAAAATCTGTATATGCACCACTTAAATCCTACCATGATTCTACTGTACTTGTTTGATCATCTATCCATTGCTAAATCCAAGTAAATAGCACATATTAGTCCATTTCCTGGAGTGGGGCTGCCAAATAAAATACAGGCTGCCCAAGTAAATTTGAATTTTATTTTTTTCTTTATATGAACAGAATCACAGTGTATTCTCTGTTAACTTTTCCCCAACAGTTTGTAAGATTTACTTATATTGTTGTAGTTTACTAATTCACATTGTTATACAGTATTGCATTACATGCATACACCATACTTTTTTCTCTTTCAAGTATTATATGATGGATCTTTACACTTTGGGGAAAATTATGATAATGCTACCATGAACACTCTTGTCCTTGTGTCCTGGTGACACTTGTGCACAGTGGAAATGCTTAGTCATAGTGTGTTTAAATACTTTTCAGTATGCTTATTGCTCCTTTTTTTGTGTGCAGTAATTGTTCATGTCTTTTATTTTTGTCTATTTTTCTATCTTTTTCCATTTTGCCTATCTTTTTTAAAATTTCTAGAATACATATTTTTTAAAATTCAATCTATCTAAACAAACAAACAAACAAACAAAACCAGTTCAATGATTTCTCTCACTCCCCACCAACTCCCTACCCTATTTCTGGTAATCACAAATCTTTTCTCTGTATCTATGACCTTGGTTTTTAAATTGTTTTTCAGATTCCAATATAAGCATATAAGAGAGATTGTATGGTATTTGTCTTGGTCTGTCTGACTTATTTCACTTACGATAATACCCTTGAGGTCTATCTATGTTGTCGCAAATAGCAAGATGTTATTCTTTTTTATGGGCGAGTAATATTCCATTATATTTATTACCAATTCTTCTTTGTCCATTTGTCTATCAATGGGCACTTAGATTGCTTCCATATGTTAGCTTTTGTAAATAATGCTGCAATGAACATGGGGCGAGGGTACATATATCTTTTCAAGTTAATGTTTTTGTTTTCTTCAGATAAATACCCAGAAGCGGAATTGCTAGGTCATACAGTAGTTCTATTTTTAAGTTTTGAGAAACCTTCACACTGTTTTATATAGGAGAAATTTACATTCTTGCCAACAGAGCAGAAGGGTTCCTTTTCTCCACATCCTCACCAACATTTGTCATTTTTATTCTTTTTAAAAAAATTATTTATTTAAATTAGTTTCAAGTATACATTTTTAGTCTTTTTGATAATTGCCATTCCACATTGATATCACATTGTGGTTTTGATTTACATTTTCCTGAATTTCAGATAAACAACAAATAATTATTCAGTTTGGATATGTCCCAAAATTGCATAGTACCCTGAGCTTTTTTTCCTTAACTGAATCTGGTAATCCTGTATGAGGCATCATTTTTACTTGACAATGAACCGAAATTCTCAAACACATTGATCCACTGTGTGCACGTGCGTGTGTGTGTGTGCGTGCACGCACACACATGTACATTGACCTTTAAGGATAGCCGAATGTAGACCAGCATTACTGATCCTAATTTTTTAATGAAGCAGTTTCAGTGCTTATCAGATTTGCCATTGGTTGTCTCAAAGGTTACTTACAGATGTAAAAATGAGGTTGTTTAGGGCAAGAATAAAGATGTTTCATCAATGGACAAGACCATGGCAAAAGCATTAATGTGGAAACTGAATTTCAGGGAGGTTAGCCTGACTTAGGACTGCTCACCCCACTAGGGAACAGGTTATTCGTACCACTCTGTGTGCTCCATGTTGGCACTCCATCTGCTTGCAGTTCAGTGCTCTCAGGGCTCCTAGCTACTCTTCTTCTAGAGAGGGCCTGCTCTCTGCTTGCAACTGGACAAGACTTAAAAAATGGGTTGAAACAGAGAGGCATGGCTCCTCCTCTGGCCTCCCCCAGCATCCAACCACTCTGGGTAATTAGATTGGTTATCTCATAAAAGAGATCCTCAGTTGCTTCCATGCCTGTAACATCTGTCCCAAAAGTCAGCTCTAAGGCATTACCTTTTGTCCTAGGGATTGCTTTTTTATTTATTTATTTTTTTGAGTAGAATTTGAGTTTTGAGAGGGTATTCTGCATCTCTTATCATCTGGTCCCTTTTCTTCTAATGCCCAAGAGAAGAAGGCATGCTGCAGATTCCAGTTCTCCTTTTAGCTTTCCTGGCTACTGGTAAGTGTATTACATAGTTGCTCCTGGGATTTTTTTCTTTTGGTAATGGGAGGCTAGACTAAGGAATTACTATTACCTCTTTCTCATTATTTATTTTTTTGTTATTGTTCTCATTGCAGTGACTCAGGTATCTTCCAACTGGAAAGGGAGAAAGATGTCAGTAACCAGGCCGACTGGGTTGATTGCTGTATTCACTTGTAATGGTCTTCAAAAAAGCATTGACTACATCCACTGGTACCAATACCAAGAGGGGATGGCCCTACGACACCTTTTCTACTACCGTTTCTTTAGCTCAAAGGTTGTGATGGAAGGGGGAATCAGTTCAGGGAAGTATCATGCTTATGAAGGTACAGGGAGGAGCTGTACATTTGTACTCCGAAATCTAGAAGAAAGTGATTCTGGTGTGTATTATTGTGCTGCTTGAGAGAAGCACAGTGATTCAGATCTCCCTAGACTGTACTGAAAATTTTGCTTGTCAAGAGTAGGCTGACCCCCACCCCACTTCCTGCCCAACTCCACTGTGCTCTGAACAAAGAGAAGTCCTGAGCTCAGTGCCTAGCCCCCACCCTTATATCCCACTGGTCTCTCTTTCCCCCAACAGCCATAGAACTTTCCTAATGACTGAACTCCCATCTCCAGGCCTTAGGCAAGTGAATTGGCAGATAACATCTTTTTTTCAGCTCTCCTAGGAGCTGGTGGAGTCCACTCAATCTGCTTCCTAAGACAGACAAGTTCATCTAGAATTGGTCTGCTAGGGGAGACATTTAGGAGGACAAAATGGGAAGGCTAGTTATACTGTTGTACTGAATCACTTATCCAATCATTATCCAAAGAAAATGGCTGATAATGGAGCTCATTCATTACTCAGGAGTATGAGAAGAATGAAAGAATGAAAACTTTGGACATCATGAAAACCTCAAGTATTAACTGATTTCTTTTTCAGACAATTTCCTTCACCATAACCAATGAGGGTGCTGTCCATACAGTAAAAATATAGAGAAAAAAAGTGATCGTTGTAAATATGTCAACCACTGTATTCTACACCTACACCTTCTTTTGCAGTTCATCCCATAGCCAGAACTGTTCTCTTAAACAAGTAAAGCCAAACTTCTTTTCATCCCTGCCCCCCAACATTGACGTGATCAAGTCTTAAACTTTATTGAGCCTTATCAGATTACTTTTTCTCAATAATTAAAATTAAAGGACACTTTGCATTAACAATCAGACAGTTAATAGTATATATTTAAATTGAAAAGTCATATTGGAAAAGGTTGTGGCCCTCAAATTAGGCTGTGTTTAAGGACATAAAATTAATCCAGCTAAAGAGGAAACTGAAAAGATGGGAAGTCCAGTTGTACTCTTGTACTGAATCACTTATCCAATCATTATCCAGAGAAAATGGCGGTGGATCATCATGTTGTTTGGGGGACCAGCCATGACTATCAAGGGGAATAGATTTGTCACAGTTTTAAATTTCATGTTTTAAAATCTCATTTGTTACTAGTATAGAAAAATGCAATCAAATCTGTGAGGGTATGTTTGTACTGTATCCAGCAATCTTGCCCAATTCTCTTTATCAATTCTAATTTAGTTCATTGATTCTTTTTTAATTTCTGGGTATACAATCATATAATCTACAAATAAAGGTGGTTTTGTTTTTTTCTTTATAATTCTTCTGACTTTTATTTATTTTTCCATTGATAATGCATAGGCTATGACATCCAGTACAAGATTTAATAAAAGTGAAGATAAGTGGCTTTCTTATACTAATCTCAATCTCAAATAGAAAGCTTTAAGTATTTCACTCTTAATAACTTTACCATTTTAAGTCTTTCCCTCCATATGTATGGTACACCTTCTTATTTATTCAGATTTTATTTTACGTTTCTTAGTAAATTTATATAATTTCCCCTAAAACACGTGTGTATGTGTGTGTGTGTGGGGGGGGGGGGGTGTGTGTGTGTGTGTGTGTAGAACCATTCCTAGTGTCAAAATAAATTTCTAGAGCCAAGAAGGAGCCACTCCTGCCCAGAGTGCCAAGTCAGGAAACCAAACTTTTGTGTTCCTGTAAGTGCTCTGCTCCTCCAGAAATGAAGTCTATTCAGTCAGCCATGCCCCAAATGTCATGCCAGCTCTGGGCTCTGTATTCACTTCCTTGTTCCTTGATCTTTCTAGATAAGGTCAGATATGCTACCTTAGCCAATATGCTGCCTCTTCTAACACTATAAAACTCACTCTTGCTCCAAATTTTTCAATAACCATACTCTACTGCTTATGAGGCACAGTACTCCCCAGTTCATGGATTGTCTTCCTTTGAATAAAGGACTTCACATCTGTTACTAAATTGTTTTAGCTTTGTCATTTGACTAGGAATCTTATACTTTTTGTTGTTATCATACATGATGGGGATAAAAGGGAAAGAACAGGCTTGGGAGCTTCAAGAACTTCAACTACATCTTTACATTTCTTTCTTAAAATGTAAAAAATCTGAAAGAAATGTGGCAAAGTGTTAAAATAGGAAGTACTCCCAAATTCGACAAATCTTGGGCTTTCTCAGCTTTTTAAAGGAGTCCTATGTGACGGATGACCAAAAAGCCTGACTTCCATCATCTGTTGACTGAGAATACTGGTGTATGCCTCAAAGTGTTTTGTTATTTTCAAGGGTTATAAAAATTAGGTTAATGTTTGTTAAAGGGCCTAGCCCTGTACCTGACATATAATGGGTGCTCTGTATGTAGTTGACATATTCACTCATGTAAGGTGCACACACTAGAGAGGAAGGAGCGGGTGTTCTAATCTGCCTCAGCTGCTCGTGGTCCTTGAATATTCAATGAGTAACCTGCATTTTGGGAGCAATTTTCTCATCTTTAAAATGAAAAACAATGAGGCTTCTGGAGTGAAGATTCTCCTTTTATCTTTAAGTTTCTAAGCTTCTATGAATCCTGAGCAAAGTGTGAATGTATAATATGCTCCATATGACTTGGTTTTTAAAATGTGGTTACTAATTCTAATAAAGGATAAATGAGTTTTTTAAGGAAAAGCATTTATCACATAGTGTTATAAAGATGTAAAGATGCAAAGTGTTATAAAGATGGGTTTTCTAGGCTTGTCCATTTCACTAATAATTGTCATCATGTGTACATCTAATTTATCCCATATGACTAAAACGAAGAAGTCAAATTAGATTAGCTCTCAGATTCTATCATGACCAAAAGAGTGCTGTTCCCAGTCAGATAACGCATGCCAGAGTACCAGAAGTTCAATTAGAAGGTTAAAAATTCAGGACTTGGATCTTTACACATCCATCTGCCTGAGTCTGAATCTGCTCTCACCCACCCACACATCCCAGTCTGGCTGAGTCTGGTTCCATCAGAGTGATTTTATTCGTGGCAGTGGCAGAATGATGGAATGAGAGGAAGAGCTGCTCCCTCAAGCAACACCTTAATCAGAACCCTCCAAACTCCACATGAGTGCTGAGATAATTGCCCTGGCTACTCTTTGACTGTGCCCTGCCAGCGAGTTCTTCTTTATTATTTTTTTAAACATGCATCTCTTTTAAATGAACTTAAAAATGGCTTTCAGTGCTGTTTAGAGAAGAGCATAGATATGCACACTAGGAAGAGAAGTAGAGAAAAGATAAACAAATGTCACTTGTTGAAATAAATTTTTAAGCCCAAGGTGGAGCTGCTCTGGCCCGGGGTGCCAGGTCAGCAAACTGAAACTTAGATAACTATCATGTTACTGTAACTGCTGCACTTGACCATAAATGCAGTATCTCCAGCCAGCAGACCCACCTGCCAAGGATCTGTAATAATTTCCGTGTTCTAAATAAGGTAAGATATGCAACCCCAGCCAATCAACTTAAACCAAATATTCTTTCCTTATTCCCTGATTGAGGTGCTAGCCTTATAAGGAAACCTCCCTGAACTCCCAGCCAATCCTGCCCTGTTTCCATAATTGCCTCTTCTAATGCTATGTAAAGCCTCTTTTACCCAAACATCCCTTAGGAACAGTGCTCCACTGGCTTCGGAGGCACTGTACTCTCCCAATCCATGGATTGACCTCCTGTAAACAACATCAAACTTATTACTAAATTATTTTAGTTTTGTCATTTGACACACTGAAAAGAGTATCTGGCTGAAGGTTTGGAACAAACTTTATTAAAATCTATGGTTAATTATTGCCAACAGTTGTTTGAGACTTTAATTTGAGCTGAAATTGAATAAAAACGGTTATGCCCTTGAACAACATGGGGTATTTGTGGCAAAGACTCACCTCAAAGTCAAAAATCTACATATAACTATTGACTCCCCCAAAACTGCTATTGATTGGAAGCCTTACCAATAACATAAACAATCAATTAACACATCTTTCCTATGTTATAAATATTACATACAATAAAGTTAGGTGAGAAAAGAGAATATTATTAAGAAAATCATAAGGAAGCTAAAACATATTTATAGTATTTGTTGAAAACAATCTACATATAAAGGGAACCATGCAGTTCAAACCTGTGTTGTTAAAGGGGTAACTGTAATAGTAGTTGAGGGAAATATAGTTTTTAATGCTGACAACATGAAATAAAATTTATTTTATAAAACAGATAGTTGTGAATTTTTGCCTCCCAAAACAATATTTTGTTAATGATGAAAATTTATAAAATAGAGAAAAATATATAAAAAACAGTTCACCCAATTTCTCACCACCCAAATTTTTCACTGTCTATATTGAGGCTATGTCCACTTGTTTTTTAATGAAGATGTCACTGCAATTGTCACTTTCTTTTCCACTTAACGTTTTAGCACAGCTGGGCTGGGAATCTGCAGAGGGTATAAATGGCAAAAATAACCTTTTTGTAAAGTAGTCCATTAGCTTTTTATTTGGCCAACACCTGACCAACTTGGTACAACCCCAAAGCTTACATGTAGGATATTGCAGCCTTAAATATGGCTTATTGATGAGTTTTCAGTGTTTTTGTTAGTGTGTGTGTGTGTGTGGGGGGGTGTGTGTGTGTGTGTTATAAAAAAGGAAGTCAGGAACTAATATGGTAGTGAAGGACCCACAATTTCCCCAAGCCAAACCCCCTTTCCTGGTCATTCTCACTGCCTTCTCTTCAAAGACATCTGAGTATAATTGGAGTAAATAATTTGCATAACTATCCCAGGAGATTGTGGGTATAATTACCATAACTGAACAGAGGTCCACCCAGTCCCATTATGCAGGTAGCAGGCCTGGTGTTTCATCCAGAGTTGACTGCAGCATATTGCCATGAGGATTATTATCTACCAACACGAATCTGAGTGGCAGAGATGCCTATGAATGAGGGCACTGAGAAGTTGGCAATATTTTTCCTGTGCTTCTAATGACTGGCTCCCGTGCTGCAAAATGATAACAATGGCTGGGGCAACAACTTAGAAACTGGGGTCAGGAGTTGACTTCCAATTTCAATTTTCAACCATTTTGTGGCAAATCTTCAGGGAGTCTTTCACCTTTGAAATTATTGGCACACTATTTTATTTGTGCAATTTTCAAGGGAGATGGTCAGATTCTTAAACTGTCAGTCTATAACAGTGCAGTCCAACAGAAGTAAATGTGAGTCACCAATTCCAGCCACAAATTAAAATTTTTCTAGCTGTTGCATAAAAAAGAAACATGTAACATTGATTTTAGTACTATTTTTATTTAGTCTAAGAGATTAAAAATATATCATTTCAACATGCAATCAATATAAAAATTTCTAGAGTTCTCGATTCTTCTAGATGTCAGTTTTCTCATCTCCAAAACAGAGAAAACAACAGTGCCCAAAATTTCTCTCTCTTAATTATTCCACTTGATTTTGGTTTCAATCTCTGGATGTCAGACAAGCTCTTTTCTGCATGAAAATCCCACAGAAGGATATTTAAAGACCAGGAGTATATCTTTCTTGAGTGATTTCTTCTTCAAGGTAAATACTGTCAGATTCTTAATCATTTATTTCTAAAAAAATAAAAATAAAAAGGGTCTCAAGTTATTCCACTCTCACTGTCACTTGCTTTTGGAAGTATTTTGGCTAGTTTGCTTCTTAAAGGAAGGATTCAGCATCTAAGGGCATGTTAACTAAGGGCAGCATGACAGTGTGTAATAGTAATTGCTTCCATTTTTTGTGGGCTTGCTCTGTGTCAGGTACTGTTCTAAACACTCTTCCTGGGCTAACTTGTTTATTCTTCACAAAAACCCAAGAAAGTAGGTCTGATTTTATTCAAATTGGATATGAGAAAACTGAAGGAGAGAAATATACAAAAAGCACAGGTATTGCATCTGCTTTTACAAGGACACCATAAATGTTATTTATGGAGTTAAATAAACTGAATTTATGGAACTAAATATGAAAATGACTACAAAGTGCTTAACACATTTAAGACATTCAGTAAGTGTCCATTATTTGGCAACTTTTTAAAAATTATATTTTAGAGTATGATGTTTCATTGCCATCACACTAACAAGAAATACATCAATGTCCATTTATCTACTCATTCCTTTGCTTTTACATTCATTCAACAAACACCTGGGAATAAAAGATAAGTAAGACATAATCTCACTATCCTAGGAACTCTTATCAGTGTCTAGTAAGAGAACAATGAGTATATAGGCCACAGCTTGGGCAGGAAGTGCTATGAGAGAGGAAAGCACACGGTAACATTACTAGAAAGCACTTGGAGGCATGTCCATCCCTGACTCCCTGGGTAAGGGAAAGCTTTCCAAAGGAGACAGTACCTGAGCTGAACCTAAAATGATAAACAAGAGTTAGCTAGGAAAATTGGAATACATAGCAGTACAGATAGGAAAAAGGTCAAGTTAAACTATAGAACTGGATCATAGAATTCTAGGTAGAAAGTGGCTGAAGATGAAAAAGGCAGGGAAGTGGTGGCCACATCACAGAGAGACTCATAGCCAAAGAACTCAGACAAAGGGTGTAGCAGGGAGAAGAATTTTAAGCAGGGAGACCAGTCTTGATCAGATCAATCTTGTTATCTTTGCTAAATTGAGTAGGAGTGGCCAAGATTAGAAGCATGGAGATGAGTAGTGTGGAAGCAGGAAATATTAAAGAGGCAGAATCCACAGGAATTAGAATGTGATAAATTAGTTGGAAGGGAGAATTGAAACTGACACTAAGGTTCCTGGATTAGACAAAGTAAGTAGCAATGCCCTTCACTGAGATAGGAAGAAGGGAGACATTGGAGGCAGGGAATGAGTTCACTCTGGGGTATGTACAAAGTTAGTTTGAGGTCCTATGTCAGACATACTTGAAGATCCCCAGTAGTCAGCTGGCTATGAGCATGTAGAGCTCAGGAGAAAGGCATGGAGTGGAAATGAATCTATAATTCCCTCCTATTATCCCTGTCTCCCCTCACCTGCAGGGCAAGAAAAGCCAAGGGTGGGTAAATAATCACTCAGGCAGTGGAAAGAAAAACTTGAAAAATGGCAACTTTTGGTGGTTTGGGGAAGTGCTATCTGTAAAAAAACCTTAGAACAGATCAAATGTCTTGGACTAGAGAAAGAAAAACAGACAAAAAACAACCCAGCAAGAGGAATCTGTTTCACAGAGGATAAGCTGGGGTTCAGTAGAGATATATTGTTCAGATAACTAAGGGAGAGGACATAAACCTGAACCTGAAACAGAAGCAAAGAAACTGGAATGGAGTGTTCAGGCCCCTGAAGGTGGTCAGTAACACTTTATGCTGTAAAGTGTGTGCATAGCTGAACAGATATAAACAGATTGATGAACCAATGTCTCTCAAGCTGGTTGCAGAACTTCTCTGTGGGCCCAATGATGTATAATACCGCCCAGACCACTCTCTGTTTTTCCCACCATCTCTGTCCTATCAACTCACTGGTGTTATTAAGGATTTATTTTGTGAAAAGCAGTGAGACAAAAGAGAGAAGACCAAGATCATTTGAGAGCTCACCATGATTAGATGTCATATCATTGCATCTTTAATACATGCAAAGAACTTAGAATAATGCCTTGCGTATAATGAGAACTTAATACTGTTGGGAAAAATGACTCATCTCAGAGTTCTAAAGTGGCTTCTGTACTATGTAGTCTGATCTAAGGTGAAAGACCTTGCACTGCTGCCTTCGCAGAGAATGGGTGTGTAACAGTTGGTGAGGACACTCCTTCACAATGAGGTATGTGATCCCTGTTCACTGCACCAATGGGAAGTCTGACCTGGTTGACTCAGCCAAGCTACAGTGGTCTGAAATTTCTCAGCATGGTTCTAGGCTGCCTTAGAGCATAGTGCAGTTCATTCAGACATACTTTCAGAGTTCCAAACATTAACTCTGGTAGTCCTTGGGCATTGTAAGTTGTTTTCCTCCCCCAATTCCCTATGACAGTCTAGAATTTTGTAATTAAAAAAAAAATTCTAAGGTTTTGGCTCATTTACGCTCCTCCTTCCTTTTCCGTCCCCAGTGTGGGTGTATGATACAGTTCACCTAGAACAACTTCAACTTTCCAAAAAGCTGTCAGCTTATCTGGAATGTATAGTATTTGGTGTAACAATTTTTACAACATCTATATATTGGTATCAAGAAAGACCTGGTCAAGCCATGCAGCACCTGCTGCACATTTCATCTGACAGTACTGTCAAATGGAATCAGGCATTACAATGGGCAAATTTGAGGCAGAATGGGAAATTTTGAGGCAGACAAGATAGCTGAAACTTCTATCTCCCCTCACCATCCACAATGTAGAGAAACAAGACATGGCCACCTGCTATTGTGCCTTCTGGGAGGTGCACAGTAGTAGACATTAGGGACATATCATTCGATAAATAGTCACTGATTCTTCACTCATTATTATGAACTGGGAAACCCCAGTTACACCTGTGTTCTTTTATACAGTTTTCATATGGGTGACTTCATGTAGAGTTTCCAAATTTTATATTTTTTTGAAAAGGAAGATTTGAATAAATAGGTACAAATGATCAGCCTCATCTTTTCTATGATTTTCTCTCTTCCCAACAGGCTCTCTCCTGGCACTCATATTTATTCATCTGGGTCAACCCCCACTCACTCTATTTTATTTTATTTTCTTCCAAG
>KE801925.1:3144-14165 GCA_000465285.1 Eidolon helvum | reverse complement strand
CCCGGCCTTCTCCCTGTGTGCCAGGCCTCCTCCCTCCCATTCCAGGCTTAGAAATCCCTTCCAGCTGTTGTCCACTCTTGACGAGGGCCTGGAGAAGATGAAGTGAAGGGTACTATCTTTTGGGAGCACTTTCTCCTTTGGTTCTCCAAGGGGAACACCCCTGTTGGACAGCGTTAAGGTCCCCAGAACTCATGAGGGCCTGGGGATGGAAGGAGGTCCCTTTACCTCTTCGTGTTCTTCCTCGTCATACTCTTCTTCTTCCTCTTCTTCCTTCTCTTCTTCTTCTTCTTTCTCCTCATCTTCCTCCGAAGTCACTTCTTCCTCCTTCTTCTCCAGGGTCTTACATGAAGATGAATAGGAAGGCAAACTCAGACTCAACCGAGGCAGGCCCATGTGGGCTGAAGGAAGGGGAGGGATGGGTTTGGGCCCATGTGGGCTCTGCACATGTCTTCCTTACCTCTAGTTTCTGTATAGTTTCCTCCTTATCTTCGGTGGTCTTAGGGGGCTTCTTGGGGAGCAGAATGGTGGTCCCTGGTGAAGGGATCAAAAAGTGAACCATTAGAAAGCAAACTCCCTTGTTAGCTTTCTACCCACCTTCCTGTAGAGACCATGTCACTCTGCTGCCCTCATGTGGCCACTCTGGTATCCAGCAATAATATTGGGAGGTCCGGGTAGGAATTGGAGGGGCTGGCAAGACCACCACAGCCTCCGCCACCCAGCTGACGAAGGAAACCTCTCTTTCCTTCCTTTTTCAAGACACACTCACGCTCCTTCTGCAGCTTCCGCACTCGGATCTTTAGCTCCCGGGGTAGACGTCGCCAGTCTGGGAATGGTGGGAATATAGAAGTCAGTAGGACTCTGCCCTGGGGATGACGACTGGTTTTAAAGGAAAGATCAGAGTTGGGATAAAGGTGAGGAAAGAAGAGGTTGTGCCAAAGATGCCTGGAACAAGCCTGTGGCTTGGATGCCTCCTGGGAGTGGGGACTACTTAACAGGTTTTTAGGTAGAGCCTGAGTGTGTATGTGCTGAATGGGGTGGAGGGAGGGACAAAAGAGGGTGGCTTGGGCGTCTCAAACATTTGCAAGAAGGGCGGTCAATGAAAGGGCCGGTCACCTACCGGGGTTCCAGTCGATGGCGTTGTCAATTGGCCCTGACATCTGATATTTGTCTGAATAACGCTCCACATCTGAGGAGTCAGAGGCCAAGGGTCAAAGTTTTATCCTTTCAGAGCCCTAGAACAGGGTTATTCCTGAGGGCCCAGCCTTCTCAACACGCAGGAATTGTCTGTCCCCTAAGCCCAAAGCCAGAGCCCAGGGGGTCAGCTTCACTGAAGACCTTCAATACTCTTCTAACCTGTCCCTTTGCCACTCAAAATGACAATGTTTTTGTTATCTCCCTTAACCTGAAGGCATGACTATAGTGAGAGGTAACACAGTACAGTACAGTAAAAAGTATACTAGAGAGCAAGCAACCAGGCCTCCATCTTCCCTTTGCTCCTTGTCAGTGGGGCTAGCTTACACAAGCCCTTTCTCTCTCTCAGCTTCAGCTTCTCGGGCTTCAGTGGGGCTTCGGTGGTCCAGATTCTGCATGCTGTTCCTCCACGGCAGTTGGTAAATACCCTCTCTCCCAAGCCTCCCAAGTGCGCCCCCTTCCCCAGTCCCTCCAGGTCTCCCTGACCTCTCCACGATCCACTGGCCAGAGAGGTCATAGTTTATCGTTAGCAGGGCTTCTCAGAGACCCAGCACCAGCCTCTCTTCTGATCGGTTGGTGCCTGTAAATCCAGACTGTTCAAAACTGAAATGGGCATCTTAATACTTAACCTCCTACTGTCCCAAGATTACTGTGCCTCTTTTGGCATCTCTGGCCCCTAGTAATGCTGAATAGAGGGCACTGCTCATGGAAAGCACTCAGAACAAGATGCGAGCATTCCAACTGACCTCTCTTGGGGACAGCTGGCCTGATGAAGTAGGGGAGCTGCCTCATGGCCCCTCGTAGCTCCTGCTTCAATGCCAGGACATATTCCCCCTCCTCTCCTGAGGGCAGAGGCACTGGGTGGAACTCCAAGGGCTAAGGAGGCAGAGGCAGTGGTCAGTCCAGGGAGAAGACGCTGGAGTACGAATCCAGGAGGGTGTCTCCCCCCAATTCAACCCAATGCTCCTAATGAGCAAAGGGCCAGAGGAAAATGGTGGTGGGGGGGAGCAACGCAACATTTTGAAAACTGGGGAGCTGCGAGTGTGAGAAGTAGGGGTAGACACCTCCTTGCCTGGAAAACACGCCATGTGAATTGGGAGCATAGAGACAGGAAGGGGCAAAGGGAAAATGGTTTTCCGATGGCCCCGGAGAAATCTGGGATCACACACGGTCAGCTAGGGGTACTCGGGAGACTTGGGAAGGGAGCGCGGACACTCACGGGGAAGAGTGGAGAAGGCTGCAGGGTGGGTGGGGGCAGAGCATCTCCCTTCCCAATGCCCACGGCCTCCATGTTGAAGGTCAACTGGCCCCGGCCCCGACCCCGGCCCCCACCCCGGCTGGCCATGGTGGAGGGGGCCTGGGTATTCAGAGATCCAGTGAGAAAAACCTGACAAAGACAAAAACAAAGAGAAAAATTACAGCAAAACGGATTGGAAGCTAGGGAGGTACAAGACACTCAAACTTTCCCCCCCTGGGACCTGTAATTTTGACTGAGAAGGTATAGGGCCAGGCAGGGTATTTTTGAAAATAGAAACAAGGATGAGATATGGTCCCAACAGGACAGATAACTGCGATATAGTATAACTATAGCACCAAGGGAAAGTGATTAGAACCTTGAATAAAACTTCTCTACCTCCCTAAGATAATTGGATGTTTATCACCATCTGCATATCTGCACGTGACCTTTGCATTCTTTCTCTTTCTGGCTTTCCAAACCCAGCTAAATCCCAGTTCAATCCAACGCAATGCATTTCAAGAAAACATTTATTAAGCATATTCCGTGAAAAAGGGAGTGTGCCAGGCACTGTAGGGGTACAGGGATAAGTCACCAGTCTCACTGTCAGTGGCCAGGATGGGGGTGGAGAGCTGGGGGAGGGGGCAGTGTGGTATGAGGGGGAGGGCCATTATGATCAAACTGATCTTTTTAAGTACCACTTGGAAGCACAGACTCTTAGAATTGGAAAAACCCATGGAGTTATTTAGTCCAAACCCCCTCTCAGTGCAGTACTCCATTCGGTAAGTTGTTAGTCATTCAGCTTCTGATGGCCTTTTCCTAGAAAGAAGGTATCTATTCTTCTCCGAGGCAGCCCATTCCACTGTGATCAACTCTGATGAATGAAAAGTTCCTCCTGCTACGGAACTGAACTCTGCCTCTTGCCATGAGTCCCAGGGGCCAGTGAGAGGCAGCTAGGATGCTGAATAAATTACCAAATGAAAATGAATCTTGAAAGAAATGCTCCCCCACTAGCAAAGAACACACCTAGCAACCAGATCTTGGTTTCTAATACTGTTTTTCAATAAAAGGAACCAGGGCTTCTTGGAGAAATGGCTGAATCTAAGACTGGGGCAGGAAATATACAAGACGAGCCTGAAGCATCTTGTAGTGCCCGAAAGTACTCAAAACAACAACAACGACCCCCCCACACACATGCGCACACACACACCCCACGATGGGGCTATGTCAAAGGGGCATAAGAATCAACTGAAAGAGCTCCCAATGGCCAAAGCTGAAAATTTTGAGCAATAAAATAAAGTGGTACTGAATTCTAATCCTAAAGTATAAAATATCTGTGAGTCCCTACTAATATAAATAAATGATTGAATAAATTAATACACAGGGGAGAAAAGACAAAGCTCCCATGCAGAATTCCAAAGAAATTATGTAGACTCCCTTATGGGGGCGGGGCGTGGAGAGTGGGTGGAACTCCCCTCTCCTTGAGTGTGGGCTGCATATAGGGAATTTTGTCCAATACAGTTTTGGAAAGGGGGATTAATAACTTTACAGTGGAGAAACTGAACAAACACTACTTCACTCTGCAGACCTAGGTCAACATCAACAATATTAAATCATGTTGTTAGTATGACCCCTTAAGATGATGTGATGAAGTGGCACTTTACTACTTTACCTCTGTGACCTTCCTCCCTGAATCCATGACCCCAATCTAATTGGGGGGAAAAATCAGATAAATTCCAGCAGAGGAGCATCCTATCACATATCTGAGCAGTAGCCTTTAAAACTGCCAGACACCAAAAACGAGGACGGTCCCCACTTCCACTGTAGAAGAGAAAGAGCTGGCCTCACATTAGCATTCTTAAAAATAAAGAACACCATCCCTTTTGTTTTCTGACGTAATATACATTTATTCTAGAACACTTAGAAACCCATAAAAAAATACTTATTATTTCATGATGATCACCATGTAGTGATAACTACTATTAATATTTTAACACGTATCCTTTCAATTTTGTTTCTGTGTGTATACATACATATATGTCCCCCTATGTGTATATATATACACACATAGACATACATAGCAGGGCCAATGACAGCTAAAATGTAATGTGGTGTACTGAATGGGATCCTGAAACAAAAAAGAGCATTAGGTAAGACTGAGGAAATATGAATCAAGTATGTCCTTAAGTAATTATAATGTATCCATATGTTTTCATAATTGTAACTAATGTACCGTACTCACACAGGATGCTAATAGTAGCCGAAAACGTGCCAGGGCATATAGGAACTTTTGGTACTATCTGCTCTGCTCTTCTGTAAATCTAAAATTGTTTTAAAAAATAAAATCTATTAATAATAAAAAAAAAACTTGAATAGCAATTCAAAATTCATAGTTTCTCAGACCGTCCTTGTTTTTGATGATCTTGACAGTTTTGATGAGTACTGCTTGGGTTTATAATAGGATGCATGTCTGCATCCATCTCTACCCCACTCAGCTCAGGAATTTACAATGAGTCTCTTCTATTTAAGATTGTGATTGAGTCTAAATTCTTGAAAATATTTAAGGTCTCCCATAATTGGGTCCCAAACTGTTCCTCCTTAACATCAAACCTTCCTAGCAATCATCCCTGCTTTCCCCTTCCCCCAAAACAACATCTCATATTCATTATACTCATTCCCAATTATGCATAACTGTGTATTGTGGTAAAGGTTAAGAACAGGCTGCAACAAAACGTACAGAAAAACAATTACATCAAATGTAAGGCGGGCACTACATGTAGTGGTACATGGATTTGAATCCCAGTTCTGTCATTTCCTAGCTACATAACCTTCAGCAATTTATTTAATATCCCTAAACCTGTTTCTTCAACTGTACAATGGGAAAATAACAATAAAACCATCTTAATTCATTCAACAAATGTTTACTGAGTGTTTGCTGTGTACCAAGCACTGTTCTAAGTGTTAGGGATGCAGCCATGAGCAAACCAGACAAAAAACTTCTGCACTCACAGAGTGTTAATGGAGCTCCCATTCTAGGTAAGTTAGCAGTATATGACTATTTCAAGCCAGTAAACTGGGCGGGATGGATCCCTAAAGAAGTGAATGTAAACAGAGAAAAGAGGAGATCCAGGGATTGAAGCCTGGAACACGCTAATGTTTAGAGTTTCCTGTATTTGCAGTGAATAAGACAAGAAGTTAACACTCATTATATTACAACTCACAGAAATCCAAGTGAAAGGAAATATCATCCCAAAAGAATAAATGTGCAAAGGACACGAATAGGCAATTGACAAAAGTATGGCCAATAAAACCACTCTTTACCTATCAAACTGACAAAGATTTAAATAATAATAGGGCTGTCATGAGTTTTTCTGAGATGGACAGTGTCATACTTCACTGGGTCACAATCTTTCGACGGAGCAGTTTGACCACTTGAATCAACAGTCTTTTTATATGTTCATATCCTTAATCCAGTAATCTTACTTAAAAAAAAATCTATCCCCAAAAAATCATCTGATATATAGTCAAGGATGTTCATCAAAGAGCTATTCATAGTAGTAAAAAAATCTGATATAAATGGTCCAACAAGAAATGAATGTTTAAAAAAAATGAAATATCCATTTTATACTACCATGTAGCCATAAAAATGACTTCAAATAATGTTTAAAGGCAGAAAAATATTCATAGTATAAAGTGAGGGGAATATGACATAAAATGTATTTATTATATGGCTATATTTATGTAACATACACACACATGTACATATATGTATACATACAGTAAAGACATTGAAAGGATATATATTAAAATAATGGTTTTCACTATATCATGGCCATGAAATAACAGGCATTTTTATGCGTTTCCGAATTTTCTAGAATAAGTGTGTATCACTTCTATGATCAGAAAACAAAAGGGATGGTGTTCTTTATTTTTAAGAATATTACCACTAGGACACCTCACTCTCTTTTACAATGGAAGTGTGGAACGCGTTTTATTGAGCTGTATATTTGTTTAGAATATTTGTTGAATATTAATCGAAGAACGAATATGCCAAAATGGAACAGCCTGCAAAGTGAGATAGGGAGTTTGCTTTCTAATGACGTTTCGGTAGAAGCTGGATGACAATTTACTAAGTGCAGTTGATCAGAGGTAGCACACATGCCTAGAGGAGATGATTTGCTCTGACCCCCATTGTCTAGCATGTGTCTGGGATACAGTAGATGCTCAATAAATACGTTGAATGAACACGATTCCTAAGGGCCCTTCCAAACTTGAGACCTTGTGATTCATAATGCCTCCCTTTACCATCCCAGTCCTACCAGCAATTGTATTATGAACTACTAACTTAAGAGATCTTAAATATATGCTGTATTGCATTTTATTTCGTCTTTCATTAATTGTTCCCTAATTACATTAGGAGTTTTAATTCTGCGTCCCCAGTCAATTCCATTCAATTAACCTTTATTGGGCATTGTGTATTAAGTACTAGAACTTGCCCTACAGAACCTTATAACCTAAGAAGAATAGAAATATTGGAGAGAGAGCGTGCACTTAAGCGCTCTAAGAGAAGTATGCGTAAAATGCTATCATCAGACTGGAGAACAATTAATTCTGCAAAAAAGGAGGTCCAGGAAAGCTACATGTAGGAAGGAGGTATTCGTTCGGCCGAGTCTTGATAGATAGCAGGAGTCTGTCAGGCTCTTAGGGAGATAATATTAATAGATTCAGGGGAAGCTGATGCCATTGCAAAGAGTCGGAGGTACAAGAATGAGTCTTTCTCACTTTCTGTTTTAATATCTCTCGCCTATGCGCAAAAGAAAACTACGGTTCTCTGGTATACAATTAACACAGCAAGAGGAGCCCAGTGGAGAAAGGGTAGGGACCCAGAAGGAGGCTGATTCACCAGACCGCCGGAAAGCGTTGTCTATCTAACCTGCAGCTTGGCCCTGGAGAACTAGTTTGGGAAATGTGGGACCGAACCAGCTCAGAGTCACCAGGTCGGAACCTTACCTGCTTCCCCTCCCCCACGCGGAGCCCAAGCTGCAGCCAACTTGAAATTTGCTTGTCTTCCTCAAGCTGGTGGCATTCTGGGTCCGCCTCCCGGAGCTCCCCATTGGTGAATTCTTCCGGCCAATCTAGGCGAAGAGGTCCGCCCACTGGAGGCCGAGGAGGAGACGCAGGGAGGGAGAGAGTCAGCAGCAACCAGGCTTGGGGAGCCCCGCGCGGAGACAGGTGGGGTTGCAGAAGCAACCAGGGGTCAGTTATTTCCAACCTCGTCTCAGATGGAGGAGCCCCTGGCTGGCGAGAGTTCACAGAGGGAACCTGACACTCAGATCTCACCGAGGGACTCTGTTGACCGAGCTCTCATAGAGAAATGAACCCCTATGAAACCTGCTCATTAGGGATCAGTCTTTTTGTGACTCTGGCTTCGTATCTTGGCCTCTCCTCCATTACTCCAACCTTCCCTTCAATCCTACCCTGCTTCCCTCTAGCACCATCAATGAATACTTCTTTTCTAAAAAAAAAAAAAATTTCCCCCTGTGGGTTGCTGCCATGTCCGTGAGAAGATGGGAAGAAGGTTCGGGGAAGGAAGGGTCAGGAATCAAAGAACCGGAGATGGGGAAGCAGAGCAGGAGACTAGTGTTTTCTGCAATTTCCACTGTCTTCCAGCTCCTCCCAGCCCCTTGATAAAGTGTGTGTGTGGGGAGGGAGATCTACTTTCACAAAAACAGAAACAGAGGGAGAGTCAGGAAGCATATATCCCAGAAATCAGAGAAAATGGCTCTGAGGGTTAGGTGGAGCCTCTGAGTATGGAAGGATGTATACAGGTATGGTGACAAACGCCCAGTCTTTGGAATAGGACAGAAACAAACCTGTGAGGCTTTGGAGAACTTGTTTAACTTTCCTAAGTCTCAGTTCTTTATCTATAACCAAGGATAGTTCTTACCATATACTGTTGTGAAGATTGGAGATAATGTCTGTAAAGTACTTGGCAGACAGTTGATGTCCATTCAATGGTAGCTGATAAAATGGACAGCTGCCTGCAAATAGTTCTCTCTCCTCTTCTTCAGGAATACTATTTTTAGTATCTTGTGTCTGGTGGCCTCCAGCCTCTGAATTCTCTCAGGTGAGTTTTCCAAATCCTTAGGATTTTTTCTTCGTCCCTCACTTCCCTTGATGCCTTCCAGCTGGACACAAACTCATTCCTAAAATATGCAGATGGAAGCTATGGTAACCATGGAGACAGGGCAGGTGGCAAGGAGAAGCAGAGAGAGAGAGAGGGAAAGAAACCGATCGCAATAGATAAGAAAAGACTTAAGGAGAGATCTGGACAGAGACCTTCAAGCAAGATGAAAAGATAATGACACTAAGCAAGACAGATGCGATGAGAGAGGATGTGTTACAATGTTCTCTCTTTTCTCTGCTCTTTTTCTATCCCCCACGCCGAATATGGGGAGGAAGCATCTGGGAATGCCCATTCCTGTATCTAAAAATGACCTGATATCCACCCTCCTCATACTTAGCTGAGAGGTCTGTACGAAGGAGCTGAGGTCCAAGTTTATCTGTGCTGTGTGTTCCGTTTTGGGGGAGGTGGCGTGAAGATGTACCGCTGTGTCTGACTCCAGCTCCCCTGGCATTTAAACTACGAGAAGCCAGCCAGATCTCTTGCCTCTCTCTGCACAGTATGGACCCCGGCTGTGGATCCCAATCGCTTCTCTCCACCACTCCGCATAGTGTGCCCTGTGCGGTCCGTGGTAGGTCAGGTCTGGCGCACAGGCGCGAATAAGCACACCAAGCGCGGAGAATGGGGATCTGAAGCTCCATGAAGAACTGGGATGGTCCCAGTCTGGGTCGCGGAGGAATCTCCCAAGAAACATTTAGGTTTGTTGGGGCCGAGGGGTGGTCGATTGAGCAAGGGAAGTCAGGATTGGTGTCTCTAGGTTTAGAGGGTTTATGCGTGCATGGGTGGGGGAGAGGTTTGGTGCCGGACGCCCCCACCCGCAGAGACTAGGCTATAAATAGCAAGGCAGAGCTCCGCCCTTCGCACCCCCCCACCCCAGCTTCTCTCCTCCCGAGCCGGCGCTGTGCCCGGGGCGCACCGGGAGGAGGGACCAGGATCCGGTGCCCGGGCGCAGATACTGACACCAAGGGAATCCGGGTGCCCCCCCCACACGCCATGTGGGCCCCCGGGAACCCAGCTCCGCCGCCCCGGCTGCCCGGTGGCCCTGGCTTGGGTCCTGGCCGGGCGGAGATTCTGCGGACATTCAGGTATCTGGGCGCACAGCCTGGGAGGGGAGAGAGCAAGGAGTGATGGGCAACGTAGCAGGGGCAAAAGAAACCCCCAATTGTCCCCCACCCATTTTAGGTCCCAAATGCAAGCTGCTTCCCTCCCCCCATTCAATTTATGGGGCTGTGGCAACCTACAAGAGGTTAGGAATGGGTATGTGTGTGAATGGAGGGGTGCATGTGCGTGGGTGGGTGGTGTCCAACCTCCGAGAAAGGGGGATTCCAAGTGCGGATAAGAAAAGGGGGATGCTGGAAAGGTCTGGTAAGCCGTGGGGTGAGGGTGGGGGTGCGAAGATCTGCGCGTGCACGTACGCATTTGCACGCGCGCTCGCCCTTCCCACCTCCTCAGGCATGCGCTGGGGGGAGGGGGCGGCTCGGAGGCATGAGTTAGTAGAAGGACTGTGCCGCGCAGTGGCGAGCTCCCCCGCCCCACGCCGGGTCCTTCCACCGCTGCCTCAGTTTCCCCGCCCGACTCCGTCAGTAAGGTCTCTGTCTTCCTCGCAGGGATTGGCTTCGCCACTGAGCCGTCAGGCCTCTGCCAGCCGCCACCCCCACGCCCCTGGCCTTCCTCGGCAGGGCCCGGTCCCGGCTCCGCCGGTGCTCTCGCCCCAGCCGCGGCTATGCTGCACACCGAGGGCCACGCTCTCCTTCGGGCCGTGGGGCAGGGTAAGCTCCGCCTGGCCCGTTTGCTTCTGGAGGGGGGCGCCTACGTGAATGAGGGTGATGCCCAGGGGGAGACTGCGCTGATGGCGGCCTGTCGGGCCCGCTACGACGACCCCCAGAACAAGGCTCGCATGGTACGCTACCTCCTGGAGCAAGGTGCGGACCCCAACATCGCAGACCGCCTGGGGCGCACCGCCCTCATGCACGCCTGCGCCGGCGGTGGGGGCGCCGCGGTGGCCTCGCTGCTCCTTGCCCACGGCGCAGACCCCTCGGTCCGAGACCACGCGGGAGCCTCGGCGCTTGTTCATGCCCTGGACCGCGGGGACCGCGAGACCCTCGCCACGCTGCTGGACGCCTGTAAGGCCAAGGGCACGGAGGTCATCATCATCACCACCGACACCTCGCCCTCGGGCACCAAGAAGACCCGGCAGTATCTCAATTCCCCCCCGTCGCCGGGGGTAGAGGACCCCACTCCTGCTCCTCCTAGCCCGGGGGTCTGCACCTCCCCTTCGGAAATCCAGCTGCAGACTGCAGGGGGAGGCCGGGGGTCGATATCGCCTCGCACCCAGGAAGAAGAGGAGAAGCGGGACGTATTTGAATTCCCTCTTCCTAAGCTCCCCGATGACCCCTCCCCTTCTGAGCCGCT
>AWHC01202342.1:0-16708 GCA_000465285.1 Eidolon helvum | reverse complement strand
GGCCGAGGCCGTGATGTGGCACTTTCGTCCTCCGGAGCGGGCGCAGCCGGCGCGGGGCCGGCCTTCTGCCCTCCGGGTCCGCGGGCCCCAAGCGCCAGAGGTCTCTGCTCCTTGGCTCTGCGCTCCCCGTGCACCCCGCGTTTCCGGGAAGGTGGCATGTGGGCTCCGCGCACCGAGGATGCCCTAGGTTCCCGGTTGCCTGAGGCCAGGAGGGTGCATTCGGGACACAGCGGAGCAGCTCAGTACACGGTGGCTTTGGTTTTAGGGCGGGAGGCGAGCCCTCCCGGGCAGCTCCTGGGCCCTGTAGCCAACCTGCCCATCGCTCCCCTCCCACAATTTCTCTTTTTTTCTCCAGCCTTACGGAAGTAGAGCCTTGTTTTCCTGTAACGCGCAGATTGATTAGATGCTGTCAAGGGATCGGGGCCAACGGGCCTTTGAGTGTGTGAAAACTTCTTCCTTAGAGATCCTTTGACAGCAGTGCTCAGCATCACACATTTTGGTTGAATTCATTGCGAAACTTGTTCTCGATGACCAACAATCTTTTCCCTTTGTCACTCTTAATCTCTTGCCTTCTTGGTGTTGTTTTATCTATTTGATAAGTGAAGGCAATAAATTAAGGAGGGAAAGGAAGAGTGACTTTCGAACGAAGCATCTTTAAGAAATGATTAATCTCCAGTTTCTTTTTTTTCTTTTTTGTTATATATTTTTTGTTTTTATTTTTTTCGTTTTTTGTTTTTCTTTTTTTCTTTTTTCTTTCTTCTAATCTCCAGTTTCTCATTTCTAAAACTTTTCTTCTGGTTTGTAAGAGTAAGAATTTCTGTAGGAAAACTTGTTTTTTCAGTTCGAACCTGGAACTATTTTTTAGGTATGTAATCAGAATTCCTTATCCTTTTGAAATAAACATTTCCAAGAAATGAAAGATTCCTTTCACTAGGATATTCTGGTTCCATCTTCAGAGTTTTTGACTATGAAAAAGATGTAAGTATGAGAGAATCTTGATTAAAGCAGGATTTAAATAAAAAGTTTATTATTTCGGGTCTATAATTTTTCACAATGTTCAAGGTTAATTTTGCACCCCCTCTCCAAAACCCAGGAAACTATAGTAAAAATTCTTAAAAAGGCATTTTTTTTTCCACAAAGAGGCTGTCTTATTTGTATTTGTCTTCCATACTCTGCCTTTATTATTGTTACTTGTGTGCATATTTTATGCCCTTGGCTGAGATTTTGAGGATGGGATAAACCTCATACATTTTAAAATAGTGATGAATGGACCACTATTTGGAGGTGTGTGGAAGGTGTGGTCTAGCTGGGCCAGTCCTTTTTTTTTTTTTAAATAGTACTGCTTAAGGCGTTTGCCAGTGACACACTTGAGTTGAATTTTGGTCAGATTATGTAAGAAAAACAAAACAAAATACTCTTGTTGGCAGTACTTTTACAAAGGACTATATTTGTGAATGGTTACCTCAAGAAAAGTAAATATTTGCCAGAGTAAAACCAAATTTATTCAAGTGGAATATTTTAAGTGTCTCTTTGATGAATTTCACTGGGTTTTGAGTGATTTTAAAGAATATATTTCATAGTATACAGTAAATTTCAAAATGCAGCCTTTTATGGAAATTCTATTTTAGGTATATTCTTATGGAAATAGAATGGATTGCTTTTGTTATTGAGTAGATGGATTGCTGACAACATTCATTGTTGAAATTCTTGCTGTCAAGAGCAATTTGTTTTCTTCTCCAGGACCTGAGTGTGGGTCTTGGTTAAATGCATGACAATAGCCTGGACGGGTCGCACTGGTACACGTGATTTTGACTCTGGAAGGTCACAAAATCTAGTGAAGGGAACTGTTGATAGATTAGTTACTTCTGGTGATGCCTCCGAGAATGCTAGAGAATGCTAGCGTCCTGGAGCTGGGCTCCACCCCCGGAGGGCTGTGTGATTTGTCGGGCTGGAGGGCCCCTCCCTCACTTGCTCCTGCTGCTTCAGGGGTTCCACGTCTAAGTGTGCTTAGAAATGACCGCGTTCATTTGACAGACAGGGAATGCCAACGGAATGCCCAAACTTGGGCCAGATTCTGAGGCTGCAAAGTGAATTTAAGACATGGTTACTGTCTTCTAAGGGAGCCTAGTAGGATTCTAGTGGGGGGACAGGCATGAAGACAAGTGTCCTGAACTGTTGGGACCCGTGACAAAAGTCTGCGAGGTTTTTGGGCGTCTTCAGGAGTTGACTTATGTGATAAATTCTGTGGGGGAGGGTGAAAGAAGCTAATGTGTATAGTGTTTATGCATAGAAAAAAAGTTATTGGACATCTCCGAAGTACGATTGTTGGTAATTTTCTTGTCATAATCAGTAGAAAAAATTTACTTTTTTTTCCTTAAAGAAAAAACCTCCAGTTTAAAAAAAGAAATCATGACACTGTTGATTTTAATATTTCAGAAATAGCCTAATTTCCTTATGAATCTAAAGGAGGAAGGGAACTAATTGAGTGTCCAGTTTGTGCTAGGTTTGGCACTTGAACATTGTCTCGTTTAATCCTGAGTAATGACCTTGAATGGCTTCATCCTCATTTTACAAACAGGGAAATTGAAGTTCAGAAAAATTATCAAAAGACACTCTTAAGAGCCCCAGCTAGAGTTTAATTCCTGGTCTCCAGACTTTGGATCTTCCACTCTATTCTCCTAGTTTTTCAGACCTTTTTGGAAGAGAAAGTCATTGATGCTGGCTATTTTCAAGCCATCTTTATTCTCTTCTCATGTTTCTTGTATAGTGCCAAGCACAGTAACTTGAACTCAGAAGGTTCTATAACAGAAATACGCTTACAGGATTCTGGGCCATCATCTTGCATCTAACTGCAGGACTTCTCCCAGTTGAATGAAATACCCAGAGTTCATCATTAAAAATCTTAAGGATGAGTATTAGTAATGTTTGAATGTCATTGTTTTGTCAGTAAGTTGTTATTCTTTTAATAAAACTGCCTGAACTCTGCAGAAAAATGGATATTTTGTTCCATTTCTGTAATTATTTTAAATAGCAGCATATTATATGATTATGTGGAAGCATTCTCATGCTGAACATCTTTTATGTGTGAATATTCACATTCCTGAGTATTTCTTTACAATAGAATCTTATGAGTGAAGTTACTGGTCTAAGTACAAACATTTCTAAGGCTTTTACTATGACTACAATTCTTTTCAGAAAGTGTACTTTAGAGACCCCTAAGCACTGTATTTTATTAGTAATTGGATGAGAGCAAAAATTAATGTGCTTAATTTATAGTTGGTCAAATACAGCATTAATTCTTACCCAGCCTAAGAAATAAAGTTAAAATCAATGTTTTAGCCTTAGCAATAGCATTTGGGGAATTTCGGTCTAGTACAGCTAGATATTTTTGCATTTTTGTTAGCTATGTCCAGTCTAGTATTTCTCATATAACTTTTTTGTTGTTATTGATACATACCTGAGATGAAATCTGATGAAAGCTAGGGACTGTCTTCCAAATGCACATGCATACAATTTTGTATTTTATTTCAGGAATTACTGGATCCTGAAGATCATCCCTGGATCTCGGGTTGAAAATCTGTTCTAATCTGAACCGTGGGAAGAAAGGGTCCTTGGTGAGTCTTGGCAAACTGAGTGTTGGCTTGTTCAGTGCTTGCTAATTCCTGAGTGTGCTGGGTTTACTGGGTGTGCCAAGTTGCAGGGGAGTGAGCCAAGCTCCAAGTGTTAAGTTTTGCTCATTGGCGGTTCACACTGAGTGCTGGGCAATGCCGCCCCTCGTAAGCTCTTGCAATCCAGCCTTCCTCGACGCCCCCAGAGTGAGTTCGTTGTCCTTGGTGTCCTCTCAACACTGGTGATGTAAACAAACAAACAAACAAACAAACAAACATGTATACTTAGTATAAAACCTTCAGGTGGTACAGAAGGGTGAAAGTAAGAAGTAAAAGCCCCTGACTTCCCATCCATCGTTCTTCTCATTTTTCTTCTGTGTTCTCTTGGACATCTAGCCTGTCGCACTATAGGCCCATCTTACTTTAACACTTGTCAGGTTTTACTGTAAATATTTATATGCTTTTTCCCTTTGTTCCCCTTCTGGCTTCCCAGAGGTCTTAGTTCTCTCTCATTTTCTTGATCTTTTTGGAGGGGGGACTGTGGTAAATGCTCAACAATTTTAAATGAGTCGACATACATCAACTCTGGGAAGACTCTTACTCTCGATGCCTCCTCTTTTCCTGGGCCAGGTCAGCGGTATTCTCACCTGAAGGACATGATGTTTTCCAAACTAGCACGTTTCCAGACCGTTGCCGTGCTGCGTCGAGGAGTTCACTCTTCAGTGGCTTCTGCTACATCCGTTGCGACTAAAAAAACAGTCCAAGGTCCTCTATCCTCTGATTACGTTTTTGAAAGGGAATCGAAATATGGCGCACACAACTACCATCCCTTGCCTGTAGCCCTGGAGAGAGGAAAAGGTACCTTTTGAATTAATCCACTTCCTTCCTTTTTTGCTTGAAACTTTTTATAAAAATTCCTTTATATTTTCTCAGCATACATTTTTCCAGATGCATTTAACTTTTATATTGCAGATACGGTTAAGTCAGCGTTTATTGTCTGAAGTGCTCGCTGTGCTGGGCGCTGTGGGGACCCAAGGTGAACTCATTTCGTCTTTGTCATGATGGGCCTTGACAAGACAAGTGTACAATGCATAAGTAAAGTGCTATAATTCTGCTCATTTTTTCCCTGTAACTTTTATTTTGGCATAATTTTAAAGAAAAGTTGTAATAGCACAAAGAATTTTCTTTTACCTATCCAAATTTCTTGAGCGTTAACATTTTACTTTTGCTTTACTTTCTTCACGCATGCTCACACACTCACATGCTAAGACATACACTCTCAGGCTCACACACATACTGTCACACAAAATACGTTTTTTTTCCTGAAATGTTTGAGAGGAAGTTGCAGACATGATGCCTCTGCCCCTAAATACTGAGCTTGTCTTCCCTGAAACACAAGAACTTGCTCTTATGTAACAACGAATTTTCAAAATGAGGAAATTAATGTTGACTCAGCACCATGATCTGCTCTGCAGATCTTATCCAGATTTAATTTATTGTCAAGTATAGTAAAAGAAAATCTCAGTACATGGGTTACCTTCAGTTCTCAAACCTGTTTAGTTTTCTTTAATTCAGAACAAATTCCTCATCCTTTGTCTTCTTGACTTTGATATATTTAAGAGTACAGGCCAATAATTTTGTAGAGTGAACCTCAGTCTGGGCTTGGCTGGCAAAGTAGTGTCTGCCAGGCTTCTCCCTGCAAAGTTACTATTCTTCTCTTTTGACTATCTTGATGGCACATGGTTTCAAACTCTGTAAACTTTGTGGTACATTTTTAGCAGCCATTAATGATTCTTGCCTGAATAAATAATTACTGATAGTTACCAAATGGTGATTTAATCCACATTTAACAGCGTTACCCTAATAAAACCAAAATTTGTTACTTAACTTTGGACCAGAAGATGATGTATAAGAGTATTAAACGTTTTTGTCATTTGCCTGTATTTTATTTGGGACCAGTACTATCATACAGATGTATCTGCTTTCGAACACATGAGAAATCTAGATTTATAGATTACACATTTGGAAACAGTTTGGTTTGCAAAGATATTCTTCACTTAAGTAGCAGTGTGGATTCTGGAATCTGACCGTCTGGGTTCAAGTCCAGGTTCGTGCAGGCCAGCTTGGGCTAGTTACTAGTCAAGCATCTATAGTCGTGCCCCACAGCGATGTTTTGGGTGTTTCTGTCAATCTGGTCCCAGTGAGATTATAATGGAGCTGAAAAATTCCTGTCACCTAGTGGTAGCGGTCATGGCACAATGCATTACACAGATCCTTACAGTCATGTTACAGTTGCCTGCAGTATGAAGTACGGTGACATGCTACACAGCTTTGTGCTAGTTGCTGAATAGGAACAGAATTTGTCACCTTAAAATATATCTCTTTGCATAAGGATTGTTTAAGGCTGGTTAATTTTGAGAAGCAGCAGACATGCGAGGAGCTCTGAAAACCAGAGAGAAGTCACCTTTTGTAAAAAACATGTACGTTTATAAGGGAAACCTCCAGTTGTTAGGGAGTCTCCCTCGCAGTCCTGGGAAGAGGGGGTGACCTTAACCTCAGAAACTCTTATCGAAGTAGAAATCTGCATAGCAACCTAGCCCTTGTTGACTGTGCTTTTCCTGGTCACCCTCTGTCATGCCTGCCCCGAATCCCCAACATCTTCTGTCTTCAGCTGAAGATGGTACTTAAACTGGTAGCTTCAGCCATTTTGGTGACCTACTTCGTTTTCCTGGGTCTCTCCCACGTAGATGGAAGGTATACATGTTATTAAACCTTCGTTTGTTTCTCTCCTGTTAATCCGTCATTTATTACAGCGATGTCTCAGCCAGGAACCCAGAAGGGTAGAGGTAAAATTAGTTTCGCTCCCCTACAGAGCAACAGGCTGTACCACATAGCCTGGTGTGTGGCAGGCTACATACCATCTAGGTTTGTGTAAGTGCCGTCTGATGCTCGCACGACGACCAGGTCACCTAAAGACACATTTCTCAGACTATCCCTGTCTACGCGGGCGTTGCTTTATTTCCTTACCTCTGCCATTGGGGATTCTGATGAGATGAGGTACAGAAGCACCTAACATAGTATGTTAATAAGTACATGGCAAAAATTAGGTGTTAAGCCCCTCAATACATTTTAATATATATAGTCAACTTAAAAAAATCGTTGTAAAGATACATAACTTAAAATTTTACTGTTTTAATTTAACCATTTGGTTTGGTGGCATTAAGTAGACACGTACAGTGTGGCACAACTGTCACCTCTAGCTAGTTCTGGAACTTTATTACCACCAAGAGGACACCCCGTACTCATTACACAGTCGCTCCCCAGGCCCCCCACCCTAGAACCTAGCAGCCACTCCTCTGCTTTCTGCCTCTGGATTTGTCCCTTCTGGATATTTCAGGTAAATGGAATCAGACAGTAGTGGCTTTTAGCATTATGTTTTCAAGGTTCATCTGTGTTAGTTGTAGCATGTGGTAGTACTTCATTGCCTTTTCTTGCTGAATAATATTTCATCGCATGGATAGACCATGTTTTGTTAATTCATTCATCAGCTGATGGATATTTGGGTAATTTTATGTTTAACTTGTTGAGGAACTGCCAAATTTTTCCACAGCTGCTGCACTATTTTACATTCCTGTCAGCAATCCATGAGAGTTTGAATTTCTCCACATCCTTGCCAACACTTGTTTTGAGAAGTAGTGGACATGTTTAAAATTTAAATTATAAAAATTTTTTAAATTTTAAAAAATTTAAATTATAACCATCTTAATGGGTGTGAAATGCTATTATTATAGTTTTGGTTTGCATTTCTCTTAATGATTTGAGATACTGAGCATCTTTTCATTTGTATGTTGGTCATTTGTATGTCTTTGTAATTATTCATTCTTTGGGGAAATGTCCATTCAGGTTCTTTGCCCATTTTTGAATTGGATTGTATATTTTCCTGTTTAGTTGTAAGTTTTGGATACTGGATTCTTATAAGATAGATATATGATTTAGAAATACATATCTTTTTGCCAGTCTTGTTGGTTGTTACAGTAAACTAACCAACCATGACTTTTATGTTAAATTCTGACTTTATATTCCAAACTCTAGTTTTCAAGGAGTAAAAGTTTTACTTATAGAGTTTATAAAACCTTTTTATGTTGTGTTCTTCTCATTAAATGTATACTTTGAGGCTGGACAGATAGAATGTAATTCCTTCTCAACTGGAGTTTATTATGCTTAAACTAAAACATGCCTTAACCACAATTCCATTTTAAATAGAAGTTCATATGTAGGTATTCAGAGGGCTTGTTAGCAGTCTTAATCTTTGAACTTTATGTAATTTCATGATTTTCTAAAATTATTTTCCTTATATATTTTAGGTATTTACCTGTGGGATGTAGAAGGCAGAAAATATTTTGACTTCCTGAGTGCTTACAGTGCTGTCAACCAAGGGCATTGTCACCCAAAGATTGTGAATGCTCTGAAAAATCAGGCAGACAAACTGACCTTGACATCTAGGGCGTTCTATAATGATGTACTTGGTGAATATGAAGAGTATATTACTAAACTTTTCAACTACCACAAAGTTCTTCCTATGAATACAGGTAAAATATTTCCTTTTTTTTTTTTAGTAGTAGCCAAGAAAATAATTTTATTCCTTTCTGATCATTTAAAACATGTTTTTAAACTGAGAAACTTTCTTGATAGGAGTGGAGGCTGGAGAGACTGCTTGCAAGCTTGCTCGTAGATGGGGATATACCGTGAAGGGTATTCCAAAATACAAAGCAAAGATCGTTTTTGCAGGTATGTGAAATGCAACAGTAACCTCTGTGATTTAAACATACATATCATTTACAGTTTTAATTTACTGATGAAATATTTATAATGTCTTTGCTTCATACGTGATATATTATTTACTGAATGTTTCATAAAAATTGAGAGATTTCCTTTTCTTGGTTTATTTCCAAATATTTGTGCATATAAAGGATTTTTCTCTTCTAAATAACTCCCTGTTCCCCTCTCCTTAAAAGGAGCGACTGTATGATTTATTTCTCGTCTGCTTATCTGAATTTTTTCCCATGTAATTTTTTTGTTTAGATGGTCTCAGTGGTAGAGCCTTTTTGTTAGGTTGTTGATGTTGGGTTATGTTACAGTGGGGCCCTGTCCTAGGTATGATGTGCAGTTTGATTTTTAATACCGGATGTGTCGCATGAGGATCTTAGAAGTTGTTGGGAGGGGAGGGCTGGAGTTGTCTGGGTGTATTTCTGGGAATGATTGAGAGGAATGATCTGGATACTGACTGGGGACACCAACAGTTATTTCAGATGATGTAATCTGACTTTTGGAATCTTTATAATGATGTTCAGTTGATAGATTCTGACTTCCTTTTGAGCTTTGACTTTAATTTTTAAAAATAAAGTATGGATAAACATGTCATTGCACATGGTGAAAATTCACTCTTGATTAAAATCATGAACTATTTATTCTGCCTTGTGCACAAATGCAGCTAAGTTACAAGCCCCATAACAATAGAATTCAGAGTTCAACTTTAACTGCTGGCCAGCCATACTTGGTATTTGGGGTCTACAGATTACTATTCCCAAAGAAGAAGAAATCTTTGCACAGTTCTGTGACCTGCCATTTTGGAATCTTGTGCCTTAGTTGTAGGGTAACATATAACTATCTCTTCTAATCAAAATTGGCATTTCTGGTGATTTTTATTCTTATAGACTGTTTTTGGTCTCTTTCACATTAGCAAAGGGTGCAGAGGTGTTTTCACTCGAGTATTGAAAGGAGCTGGTAAGTCTGGGGTATAGAGACAGGGAAGGCTGTCCCCAGCTGTGATTCCTTTACCCTGCAGACTGGGTGACAGGGATGAGACTCCTGGAGGGGAGCCAGTAGACTCATGGTGGAATCGGTACCCTTTCTCTTAAACAAGCACCGTCGCAGTCAATACGCTGCTGCTTTTGGACAGGTGAAGTGGGGCTTACTCATAGGTGAGAGGGCTTTTGCAGGACTAGTGTGTACAGATGCTATGAAGCCAAAATACAGTAATTCCGTGCTGGGTTCATTGAGTCCACGCTGGGGAAGATAATATTTAAAAAAAAAAAAAGACCCAAGTCTCTATTATTCTACATTGCGATTTTCCTTCCTTGAATTTAATCTAGTTGAAATGATCTCATGCGTCTGCTTTACACTCTGGGCTTTCTCCTCTTAAAGTAGAAGCTCCTTGAAGGCAGGGAGCTGGCCAGTCGCGATCACCATTCTGTGCCCAGCACCTAGGACAGGGCCTGCCATTCAGTAGGTCCTCACTCAGATTTATGAATGAAATAAATTCATGGGTGAAAAATGTTCCTGTGAAGAGGCAGATGTCTGTCGTTGGGCACAAAAGATTATAATAGCAAGGAAGGCAAAACTGAAAATGTTTGGCTTGCCTGAGGATATTTTCTCCAAGTAAAATTTGAAATCCGTTCTGTAGAACAGTGAGCCTGGAGTACTGGATTTTTTAAAAGGAAAACCACTCATTCTCTGTGAAGGATAGTCTCTTTCTCATATCACTTACATAGATGCATTATCTCTAGAAAAACCTGTGCTGAACGCCTCAGTTGTTAGTGTCCAGATTATTGAAAGGAGGGACAAGTATCTGTCCTCAGACTATATATCCCAGTCAGGAGTTTGGTAGAGACGTGTCTGAAATAGTGACTGCAAGGCCACACCTTGGTGGTCATGAGCCCTGGTGTTTGATATCAGATTTCGTTATAATGAATAAATGCTCACTGGAGTCCCTGTAAAGCAAACTCTTAGTTTTTCAAAAGTCAAACTCTTTTGGGGGGGACTGTGCTTATTAAAATTGGGGTTTGTTTGGAATAATCACCGTGTATTTTATTTTTCTGTTCTAGCTGGAAACTTTTGGGGTAGAACTATGTCTGCTATCTCCAGTTCCACAGACCCAAACAGTTACGAAGGTTTTGGACCATTTATGCCAGGTTTTGAAATCATTCCATATAATGATCTGCCCGCTCTTGAGGTACTTAACTAACATTACGTGCTCTAGCTCATAGTAAATAGGAATTAAATGTGTTGAATATATGAATTAAAAATAGGTGTGTGACTATAATGACAATCTAATCTAAGTTAGGCCGAGATTTCAGACTGGTCTCAGTCAATTAGTTTCCAACAGGGGCAGACTGGCCTCCCGGGTCTAATACTCATAACCAGCTGACTGTTTTATATTTGTGTCTTGTATAAGTATTGATTTGGTTAGTGCCTTTTTAATTACTAGATAAAATTACTCAGTGTTCAGATAGCTTTTAAAATAGCTTGCAAAATAGAAAGATTCACTTAAAATGGCTTTTTAAAATGTCATTTTCTTTAACTTTTAGTTACAGTACATTTGGCTATAAGGAAATGTAGGATAGAGTAGCTTAAAGCTGAAGTACGTAGAGCTTTTGGGAAATTAACCAACAGTCAGAAATGTTATACTTTGAAGTCAGAATATAATTTAGTGCGAAAACTTAATTTATGTACTTATATTAAAGGAAAATTATGTGATTTCAGATTTCCAAATAGGTTGCTAACACGCTTTCACACTTTTCTGTAGCGTGTTCTGCAGGACCCGAACGTCGCCGCGTTCATGGTGGAGCCCGTTCAGGGCGAAGCGGGCGTCATCGTGCCGGACCCGGGCTACCTGACCGGCGTGCGCGAGCTCTGCACCCAGCACCAGGTGGCCCCTGTTCTCACCTGCCGGCGTCTCGGTCCTGCGCGTGGGATAAATGCAAACACTACCTAACCTTTCCACGAGGGGGAGACATTGTTAGAGCTTCGGAACTTTCTAGTGCTATCAGCAGCCTGCACAGAAGCCAACTGTCTTGTCTGTCTGTCTATCAGTCATCTGTCTATATCTGTCTAATCTAATCATATCATCCATCCATCCATCCATGTATCTAAATTAATTTCAAGTAAAAAGCCGACTTTTATTGGCTCTGGAAACTGGCCAGACCCTGGGCCCTGGCAGAGCTGAGACTCCCTGTCCCCACCGTGGCTCCTTCTCCCTTCTTTGGCAGCCTGTTCTTTGCGCCTCCCAAACCGTTTCTCGTACCCCTGTGCTCCAGCATCTAAGTTCTTCCCTCCTCTTCCCACCAAGCTGCTAAATATTTAATAAGTAAATGTTTAATAGATGTTTGTGGAACAAACAAGTGAAGTAACTTGTTTCCAGAGGGTAGTTACATCCAGAAAACCCCCACAGACCCTCACTTTGCATGTGCACCTGTCCACTATGTAGCACAGCACAGAGTGGGCCTCTGGGGGACAGTGGCCTGACGCAGGAGATAATTGGCGTGACAGGATCTTCACAGAACAGTATTGAAATTGCGTGGGTAATTAGAATATTTTCACAAATCTGAGGGAATGCCAGATGACACTGCTGTGAGGGAAAAGTAAAATAAAGATCACTGTTTTCCCTATAAACACTAAATTGCTAATTAATGCTATTATATCGTTTTCCCATAGGTTCTGTTTATTGCTGATGAAATACAGACAGGATTGGCCAGAACTGGTAGATGGCTGGCCATTGATCATGAAAATGTCAGACCTGATATAGTCCTTCTTGGAAAGGCGCTTTCTGGTGGCTTATACCCTGTAAGTTGAATGTTAGCTTCTCTTTGTGTTCTCTGCTCTCCTGAAATACATCCTTAAGATGTTTTTACGTCAGCTGGTGTGGCAACAGTGCCTTTCTTGTGGTTTGGTTTTACTTAGTGTGCTGTAGGTCTCCTGGAATGTGTATAACAACCTCAGTCCTGTGGGTTGACCCTCCCCAGTTAATTTTAACTGAAGAACTGAGTGTCTCTTGGAATTTGCCACAGCGTTTTTTTTTTAATTTATTTATTGGAGCATTTGTTTTGGATGGAATAGAGAAATATTCCTGTAAACCCATTGTCCTGAAACGTAGTATTACTAATTATTTGAAACCACGACTGATTCACATAGAGATTAGGAAACATTGGTGTTTCATGGTTCTTCTGTTCTTGGGCTTGCTCCTCAGGGCCAACCTGCGTGCTAGGTCGAGGGCTCCGGGGTTTGGTGTGGAACGTCGCTTTCTCAGCAGTTAAACAACACATTTCACCTTGAACGTGGAAAGAATTCCACGTTCATATTATAGAAGCAGCTTGAGTCTTAATTCCAAAATGCTGTTGCTCTGTGCCATTGAAGCGTGCCCGATATGCTTAGGGTAACGTGTTAGGGTATTACTTGGTTTGGCACGGGTAGTCGATGTGGCAGATGTGGCTCGTGTTTGTTGAAGCCTCATGTCAAGTTTAATATCAGCTTCATAAATGTTTGTGTTCCTGCTAAGAATCAGAATGGTTAGTCTGAGGATGATTTGGTTAGTCCTTAATTCTCTGTCTTTCAGGTGTCTGCAGTATTGTGTGATGATGAAATAATGCTGACCATCAAACCAGGGGAGCATGGGTCAACGTTTGGTGGCAACCCGCTGGGCTGCCGAGTGGCCATGGCAGCCCTCGAGGTAAAAACTGGCACCATTGTACAGTGTCCGTTCTTTTAGGTAGCTAACGTGACTTTTAAATTTGAGCCTGCTGGTGTAATGAGAAATGTAAGAAGACTGCCAAGTTTTATAGAATATGAATTACAGAGGAAAAGTTTTAGGGGCAGGGCATTCTCAAAAAGTAATTTAACCTTGGCCTAATATTCAGGGACCCTCTGTGGGCTTCCTGAGTTTTGGCCCGTGGGCACTGGATGGCCCTGCTATAGCTCACTCTGTGACCAGGCCTGGTCTCTCGTGCCTCTGGCTTAGCACACATTGGTGCTTTTTTTTTTTTAAGTGTGTATTTGAACACTTTTAGACTTATTCCTTAAGCGCCTACCAAAGGCATAAAATTATGTAATCTCTAAGGATGGGCTATTTAGGGGAGGAAGAAAAATAAAGGAACCTCTATTGCAGTTAAAAAAATTAAACTATATTTATTTAGTCCATTGATTTATTCAACTAAAAAGAAACTATATCAGTGGCATTTAACAAATTTTAATCTTTATTTTGCGATAAAATCAAGTGGATAATGGATTTGTGACTAAAGCAAAGTTCTCTCTGAGCTAGTGTATGTTTAATTAGAGATTAAAGCTACTTTGGTCTTAATCTAATCATATTCTTCCTATGTGTATTTTCCACATTCCCTTCCAAAGAACAATATGAAAAAAGGCAATCTTAACATTTATGTAATTTCTTCTTAAACATAGGTTTTGGAAGAAGAAAACCTTGCTGAAAATGCAGATAAAATGGGTACCATCTTGAGAAATGAACTCATGAAGCTACCGTCTGATATTGTAACTGCTGTAAGAGGGAAAGGATTGTTAAATGCTATTGTTATTAGAGAAACCAAAGGTATGGAGATAAAATATTTTTCTCAAGATATTATTTCTATAGGAAGAGCTAAGAGCCATTTGGTATTTCATCTGGTTGTTGGGTTCCTCTGAAACTGTTGATTGACCTGTTGACCAAGTCTTTCAGGCTGAGTATCATCTGATTTATTTAATAGTCTTGAAAATGTAGCTCTTTCATACATGAAGGGACATTTAATTTGACCTGTTTTTATTCCTTCAGGTTATTATTTTTCCTAGGTTAGTTATGCAGGACTTGGAGGTTTAAAGTTATTTCCTGTTTATAATAAGCCTTTAGAGCACTTTCTGTAAAGGTTTCCTCTTTTGCTCTCCTTTCCTCCCTCACTTTAATCTTTTGCTTATCAGCCGAGGTCATAGGAGCAATAGTAATAATATTATGAATAGTGGCGATGATGATAATATAACCCAAGTTGCCACTTGATTGCATGTGTGATGTTTCATTATGTTGTTTGTAACCCTTAAGCGTTCCTTGCTGGATTTCCTTGTGGTAACCCTTTCTTTTGAAGCAGTGATTCTAACCTTGGTTGCATTTTAAAGTCACCTGGGGAGCTTTTTGAGAATTCAATCCAAGCCTAGCCTCAGCCCAAAGGTCCTGATTTGGTGGGCCTAGAGTGGGCCCAGGCATCGAGGGACTCCAGTGTGCAGCCAGGGTTGAAAACCGTGCTCTCAGAGGGAGAGAGTCTGGTCCCACAAGCTAAGGAAGCACATCTGTTTTCGGAACGTATAGTATTCACTGGGTTTTGAGCATTGCTCGTTATGTGCCAGTTAATTATTTGTATCCTACCCAGATTCTTTTTGCATTGGTTCCTGATGTAACTAATACAGCAGCCTTAGCACATAATTTTTTTGCTTTTTCATTTATGAAAAACTAACAAAAACCGTATGTCTGATCATACCATTCAAACCTAGCATTGCACTTGCCGACAAGGAATTTCCATTTTAAGAATAGAAGAAAGCAAGCTCACAACTCTAAGCTGTCTTTCTTGAGTGGGTTGTGGGAATTTTATTTGCCAGGCCACACTTGCCCAGGCATCTTGCAGGAGATGTTTAAACGTTTATCTTTGATCAGCATACATATTTGACCATTTTTTTTTTTTTTTAGATTACGATGCTTGGAAAGTGTGTCTGCGACTTCGAGATAACGGACTTCTGGCCAAGCCAACCCACGGTGACATCATCAGGTTTGCACCTCCGCTTGTGATCAAGGAAGACGAGATTCGGGAGTCTGTGGAAATCATTAACAAGACCATCTTGTCTTTCTGAGGGTTGTGACTGTTTTCGGCGGTGCCTGTGAGTCAGCTGGAGACAGGCAGGCAGTTCCTTGAAGTCCTGTAAAAAGCTTCTGCATTTCTGTGTGTGATGCAGGCACATTCCACTCCCTGTTGTCTTCAAGGACTTATTTTTTAATATACATATTTTTCAGTTCATACATAATAGAGTGACATTTATAATCGTGCAGTATGCTATTTAACACAACTGTAAGAGAATGTAATGACATCTATATTCGATTGTTTTTGTGTACTTGTGTACTTTCTCAAGTGAAATGCATCTATCTGTCTGTAGGCAGCCTTATAATCAAGCCCCATATAATTTATATATGTTTTTATAAGTTCTGGTGTAAATGTTTTATATTTGAAAAAGTTATATGGGGTTTTACATAGAAGACTTCTTTAACCTTATAAAGCTGAATTATAATCATTGAATTTTAGGAAGGTTAAGCTTATATAAAATACTAGATTTAAATAAACTTTATATTGGCCAACATCAGGATATATTCCATGAGTGTCATTATTTTGAATTAATAATTAATATTTAACATTCCCAAATTATTTTTTAAGGCCTGATATAACTTATAAGATATATTTTCAGTTTTTTAAAAATTTAAAATAAAGCTTATATCAAAAATGTCTGTTTTGCTGGAATTTCCGGTCAAGATGGTGGAGTAGGTAAACACCGTGCTTGCTTCCTCTCACGACCACATCAGAATTACAACTAAACTGCAGAACAACCATCACTGACAATCACCTGAAGTCTAGCTGAACAGATGTTCAAACTGGGGACACACAGAAGAGGCCACCTTGAGACTAGTAGGAGGGACGGAGACATGGAATGGGCTGGTCCCACACCTGCTTGTGGTTGAAAATTGGTAGGGATATTTCGACTGGGGGTCCCTCTGGAAGAGCGAAGGGTCCCACCTCATGCCTGGCTCCCTAGCTCAGGGTTCCAGTGCTGGCAAGAGGAGTCCTGACAAAATCTGGATATGAAAATCAGTGAAGACTGTGGCCGAGTGAGGTGGAGGGCCGTGAAGGTCCTGGGTATTCTTGGAGGGCCTATGCATGGACTTCCTGATGGAGTCGCTTGCTCTGAGCTCCAGTGCTGGGGCCACAGATTGAAAGGCACCAGAGACATACAGGGAGGAACGGAATTATCTGGCTTTAGGACAAGGGCTGGAGGGGCAGCTTTTTCCCCAACAAGTGCTGGTGTTCCTTTGTTGGGCCTTCCACCCAGCAGCAGATGTAGGCCATGCTGAGTTTCCGTCGACCTGGCCGACACAGCCCAGCGCCCTCCCAACTCGCGGACCCCCGTGAGTCGCTGCCAGTGGCTTTTCCATTCAAAGGGCCTGCCTTGGCTCATGCAATGGACTTTCCTAAAATCTCTCAAAGGTTCACTAACCCCAAAAAAGCATCTGGCCTCAGTGTGTCCTG
>KE801924.1:37472-49281 GCA_000465285.1 Eidolon helvum | reverse complement strand
TTTCCCTTCATGTAGGTCATTTTGGTGAATTACTGGAAGATGATGGTTCTGGCCGAAAGGTGGGTTTGTGTACTGTTTAGATGAAGTGATAATTGTGAAAACTTTTTGTAAGCATGAAGTACAACAGACAATTTTAAATGTGACCGAGAGACTGTGTTCATGGAAATTGGGAGGAAGAGAAAGAAAAGAGATTTGACTGAGGATGCATTTTCTATTTTCCTGGCTACCATGTCCTCATGTTTGAGGTGAATCCTTGCTCTACAGCGCAGCTCTGAAAGCTGCCTCTCCAACCCCTGTCCGGTCCCAGCCCTTCTGTATTGTGCCAGGAGTTCTAGAACAGACACCCAGTGAGCATTATGTACCCAGTTAGTGCTGGAAATAGAAACAGTTCTGTAACAAAGGAGGCAAGGATCCATATGGAGTGGTCAAAGTCTGATTTCCCTGGATTCCGATCTGAGCAGCACCCTTGGTCAATATTGTTTTAGTCATTCCTAGAAAAGGGAGAGCTTCGTGGCAGTGTGGGTTTCTTCTGCCACAGAACCAATTTGAAAGCCAGTGTCTATATACAGTAGTTCCTGCATGCCTGATCTGTGGTTGGTTTTTCCATGCCTATGCACCTTAATCCTTGTCCAAGGCTAGGAATCTCCCAAGGCACAACCTGGTCACACATTCCACACTGCCTCTGGAATGGCAAGATCCTCAGATGCCATGAAAACATTGATGCTGGTGGGAAATCCCTGCCTGAGCTCTGCCTCCCAGGACCACACACCACGTCCTTCCTCACAGAGCAGACACTTCTGCCCTCAGAACTCAGAGCCCAAAGACACAGTGCTCTGAGCATCTGATACCATCCCACAAAAGACAAAATCCCACAGCAGCAATGCCATGGCCACCAAAATAAGAGCTTCCCCGTCCCTTCCCAGCCTCCTTGGTAAAAGAGCAGGACACAGGCTGCACTAGAAAGTCTACCTGGGTTTAACACCAGGAGGAGAAACGTGGACCTCAATGCCCAATCCAGCTAAGAATCAACTGCAAAAGGTTTATTATTCTAGGTGCTTCAGTGGTTCTGCCAATATTATAACCATTTAAAAATTCTTGTGTACAGAGTAGTTTTGACTTTTAGAATCACATTAATGTTTTACATACTCAAAATAAAACAAAATCAAGTCAACAGGATGAGAGAGAAAAATTAAAATAAAATGCAAAGAGAAACAAATTAACCTAACTAGTATGAATAACATAACACACTGAAGGTGGAAAAAGAAGTGACCAGAGTAACTTTTGCACATAGTACTATGAATATGTACTCTTAGTCTAAAGACAAAAATAACTACAAACTAATATAAATTCTAGATAGAAATTTTGTTTTGCAGGGATAGGAGTTACTAATTCAGAATCTACATTCTGTGAATTGTAGGAATGAACAAATAAGGAAATATATTGAATGTTAGTCAAGTTTCTCATTTGGGGAAGGGAGTTACAACTAAGGAAAGAGAAAAGCAAGAACCCTGGGGTGATGGACTGAAATTAGAGATATCAGTTTGAATTTATGGTTTTTGATACAGAAAGATATAGAGCTAGATAAAATATGTGTGCGTACATTTATATTCCTTATCTCTGTCCACTTAAAGATTCTTTAAATCAAGATACCCCCCAGTAGCAATAAACATACCTTGCACCCAGATTTTGGTCTCTAAATATCATTCCTCACTTTAAGGAGCCAGGGCTTTTTGGAGAAAATGGATGAATCAAGGCTGGGGCAGGGAAAGTACAAAATGAACCTGGACTATTTTATGCCAGAAAGTAAGGAAGTCCTAAAGAAAATAATTAGGATGTATCATAAAGACATAGGAGCCAGCTTGAAGGTCTCCCACTGGCCAAATCTAAAACAATTTGAACATTGAAATAAATAATAATAGCAATAGAATACTTGGAAAAATAAGAATCTGAGTCCATACTGAGATAAATAAAGGAATAAATTAAAATATGAGGAAAGAGGGAAAGTCTTTTATAGTAGACCAACAAATATATGTAGAAGGAAAGATGGTGTTAGAGAATCCACATTTTGCAACCATCACACTAATAACTGATTTTGCCAAGAATCATCAATGGATGCTAAAGCTAGTAGGTGAAAGATTGCCAAAGAACAGGATATTTCCATAGTCTCAAAATATCCCCCACAAATTATTTATTAATTGCAAAGGGGAAATTAGTAACTTTAGAGTGGATTAACTTAGTGGACACCACCTTAAATAAGTAACCAAAGTTAACATCACCAATAATGGGACAAACAGAAATCATGAACCTTCTGATCTGATGCCTAAAAAATAATACAGTATCACTCTATGGGTTCCTGACAAAAATACAAAACCTAAATCTAATCATGAGAGCTCATGTCCCAGATTGAGGGACATTCTACAAAATAACTGGCCTGGCTTCTTCAAAAAATGTCAAGGTTATGAAAAACAAAGAAAGGCTAAGGAACTGTTCCAAGTTAAAGGAGACTAAAGAGGCATGACGACTAAATGCAATATGTGATCCTGAATTGGATCTTGGGCTGGGGGGAAAAGCTATAGGATATTAGTGGGATCATTGGGAAAATTGGAATGTGGAACTGTGGATTAGATATCATAGGATGTATTGTTAAATCTCTTGATCTTGATAAATATATTGTGGTTAGGTAAAAGAAAATTCTTGTTCTTAGGAAATATATACGGAAGAATTTATGAATAAGGGGGCGTGATGTCTACAAATTACTTTGAAATGGTTAGGAAATAAATATATGCTATAGAATATATATTAAAAACATATATATGGACTAGAAATATATATACATATATATAAAGAGAAAATGCACACACAAATATTAAAGCGAAAAGGCAAAATGTTGACAACTGGTAAATCTGAGCCAAGAGTATATGGGGATTCTTTGTACTGCTGTAACTTTCTATGAGTATAAAATTTTATCAAAATTTTAAAAGTTTAAACATAAGTAATAACTTCAATGAAAGCTATTTTTTATAAACAAAGTCCAGACATATTTTTTTAAAAATAGCTTTTTTCCTCCTGTACTCCTAGTGCCCAACATGGAACAGGGACCTACTTAATGTAAGTTGAATGAAAGAATGAATAAATGAATGAAAAGAGTTTAGAAAATGATAGAAAAGACACGATATTTTAAGAAGTATGAAACTGTGATTATAATTAGAAAGGGGAAAAACAAGTGCTACCAGCAGATCAGATATTTAGAGAAATTTCTGCAGATGAAAGTAGAGGGGCAAAAAAAAAAAAAAAAAAAGCAAAGGTGAGAGAGCAACCCAGGGCAGCTGCAAGATCTGTCTTCATAACACCTGAGAAGCTCCATGTTCAGAGCTAGCGAAGCCTAGAAATGGGCATGGGCCAAGGGCAATCACCAGGCATGACGTTATCTTGAAGGCTTTATCAAGTATATGGAAATAACATATATGGCACCTAGTATAAAAGATGGTGAGAGGGAGTTGACAAAAGGGCCTATGTGATTGTCAAGTTCCTACATTTTATATTAAAGCAATAAGATATTAACTCAAAACAAACTGTGAAAAGTTTAAAATGTATATTTAATCCCTAAAGCAACCATTCTTAAACTTTTTGGTTTCAAGACCCTTTTACATTCTTAAAAATTATTGAGTACCCCAAAGAGTTCTTGTTTATGTATGTTAAACCTATGAATATTTATCATTTTAGAAATTTAAGGGGAGATATTTTAAAATATTTATTAATCATGTAAACATAACAATAATAAGCCCATTATCTGTTAAAATAAATGACATATTTTCATGAAAAATAACAACTTTCCAAGACAAAAACATTTAGTGAAAAGAGGTTTTATTATACGTTTTGCAAATCTTTTTAATGTCTGGTCTGACAAAAGACAGCTGGATTCTCATATCCACTTCTGCATTTAATCTGTTGCAAAATATTGTTTTTGAAGTACAAGAAAAAAATTGGCCGCCTACACTGCTATAGTTAGAAAAGGAAAGAATAATTTACTACCACTGATCCATTTATGAAAAAAATTATCATCACCCAAAAAATAACACAATCTCCAAAAACAAAAAAGATGATACGGGATATAAGAAACAGAAGTAGCTGTTTAAAAACTAGAAGAATTAAAAGAAACTTGAAAGACATTAAGACCCTGTTACTCAGAAGCAGCAAAGCTTTAATGACATAGATTGTACTTTTTTTTCCACGAGTCCAATGTCACTTGGCTACACACACACACACACACGGGGACACACACACACACACGCATGTACCCCTTACTACTGTAAGTGCTATTTATAGATTTTAAATTTTTATAACTACAACCAAAATGAAAATGTTCATTATAATTACAGAAAAAAATACAAATTTTATAAACCTTGACAATGTAACAATAATAATCCAACTAACAAAAAATTGGAAATGAAGCAAGAGAAATGGAAGAAAGAGTACATGTGCCAATGTTGTCTATTTTGATATCAGGAAGCAATAAGTAAACTGATAATAAATTAATAACTTTGTCAAGAAATTGAGGTATAAATATATTATTTAAAGTTATAACGATAACCACAAGGGAAAACAAAAACCGGAAACCATTAGCAGTGATTGTCTCTGGGGCATGGAGGTGATGAGAAGGAGGAAGAAGGTTTTTTGTTTTATATTATTCTCTATTGTTTGAAAAAATTATTACATGTAGATAGTACTTTTATGATTAAAATACTTACTTTTCATTTAAAGAAAACATTTAAATTATCACATTATTAGGAACATTTTAAAAATAGAATGCTGACTTAGAGTTAGTAATCTGTTTATAACTCAACTTCATTTTAGCAGTGGATGGATTCACCAAAAGATGACTGTGATTTGAGTCACATTTTAAATGTACTGGATATACAAGATAATTAAAGATAGTGAAACCTTCTGCAAAATTAATGGCTTTCCTTAAACTTTGTGTACATTTTAAAAACATTAGAATTTGTCTTTGCTTTGTGTTGTTCTTTACTGATAATTGGCTAAAATAAAAAGGGAAAGTTACTCAAAATGAGTCATGGCTTTCTGTTTTAAGTTAAATTCTATGAACACTGAGATTCACATTAGAGCAAATTTATCGTTTGGATCAGACATAACTATTTTTGGCGTAGTGAGGGTTGCTAGGCCACCACCACCTCAAGTTCATCAGAAAGCACCTAAATACTGAAATAGCTGTCAGGGACTATAGATGTGACTTTCGAGCTATCTGTAGACTAGGAAAAGAATGTTGCAGAATTTTTTACACAGAACAGTGGTTTTTACTCCATTACCTTTTTCTCTTCTTTGTGCGTGTTCGTGTGAAGAAAACATTCACACACCAAAACAAAAAACAGACAAAAGAAATGTGAATAGGCCCTTTCTCCTGAGATGTGGTACTGCCAAGTGTTATCCTATTAAAAACACATCAAAGCCTGAATAGGTGCTACCTCTAACGATTTTCCATGCAGAGGTATTCTAAAGCACACCACCCCAGTCTTTTGATTTGGGTATTAAAACTCAGAAGGAAAAAAACAATTCTAAGAATCAAATTACATTATACTTGATAATGATTTAAGAACAAAGAGAGCTATTGGATTGAATTATACTTAGAAATGTTTATTTCTTTAAAACTTACTAAAATTATTTGTCATTTGTTCTATAAATATAGAACTATCTAGCGTTTAAACTGTTATCCTGGAGGAATGTATTTTGGTCAGAGAAAGTACAAAACGGATGGAAAAATAAGCTGAAACTCATCTACAGCCGTGCCACCCTGAATGAGCATGATCTCATCTGATCTCAGAAGCTAAGCGGGGTCGAGCCTGGTTAGTACTTGGGGGGGGGGGGGGCTAGGAAGACCAGGTGCAGTAGGCCTAAAATATAGGTAGCAGGGTAGGTAGGTAGATAGATAGATAGACAGACAGACAGACAGACAGACAGACAGACAGATAGATAGACAGACAGAAAGACATACAGACAGACAGATAGATAAGCAAGCTAAAACTCAGTTATTCACCCCTATAGGGAGCCAGGATGTTCAACCAGACCAGAATCTAAGCACCACCTAGTGGCACCTTACTTAAATTACAAGATTAGTACTTGAGTGTCAATAAGATTCTCCTTGCAAACCCCAACTATTAAATGAAGGCAAGGACTGCATTTTTTCTGTATCAGGCCATGGATGAAATGTACTCCAATGCAGTAAGAAGTTTTAAAGTCACCTAGTCCATTCATTCACAGCTAGGTAGACTGTATTAATCATGTTTTTTTCTTTTTGCATATTATGTTATTACATCTTTAAAATCTTGTTGGCCAAGGAGAGATTGACCTCCCAGGATTAACCAATTCTTAGAGCTAGCACAGGGCTGACAAGGAGCCTACCTTTCATATGCAAATCAACCAATTTCGAATTTATACCCCAAGCAACCCCCTTTCTGTAAATCTCACACACCAAGCCAATATTTCCCCTGCCAGAAATCATCTCAGAGCCAGGTAATAAGCAGCTAAAAACAACCCCTATAGCCCAATAAAGGCTCTTCTGGCCCAGACCTTCCCCTCACTCCTGCTTCTGTATTCCAGAGCCCGACACTTCCCCTGTAGCCCTGTGTGGCATGGCATTCCCCCTTGTCTTGGGAAATATAAGTAGCAAATTCTGCTTTCAATGGCACTGATCTCTCCATGTCATCACTCAGTCACTTGTATAAATGAAGATCCACTGGGTACAAATGTAGCTGAATCCCACCTAATTCATTTCAGTGAAAAATCACTTTCATTCCAGGTTCTAAGACACCCTCATCCAGAAAATGCCTCTATCCCACCTTTTACAAATATGCAGCATTTTCGTCCCAGCTGTCATTTAAGGGATTGACTTCTTAGGCTAAATAGTAAACAGGGCTACAAAATGGAAAGGGAAAAAGGCAAAGAAGAAAGAGTGGGGAAGAGTGACTGTGTCCACATGAAAGCCTCAAACTCAACTGAATCCTGAAAACAATTTCTGTCCTCTCTTCTCTCCCAGATTCCAGGACGATAAGCATCTTCTGTCACCTCCAAAAGTTACCATTGGTGGTTTTCACAGTGAAGCTAATAGCTTAAGCTTCAAGACCTTTCCCTTCAATTAAGTTCCTTCCAAAAATTACACCTCACTCCGTGTTTGTAATTTGTATCCTTTTTACTAATGATGATCCCTAAATATCGTATAAGCTACATGCACTACAAAAACTGGAAGGGCGAGAGGGGCCAAGGCACAAACACGAGCCCTCCTCTTCCACCCAACCATTCTGGGCCCTAGTTTCCTTACCTGTAAAAGGAGAGGCTAACAAGACTGTTCTGTTTTTAAGTTCCCTTTTCTTTTCTCCTCGGCTTGCATTCACTTCTCTACATACTAATAAAGCAGTATGCTATTAGCTCACATGAGGCTGCTAAGACTCACTTTGCATATTGGCTTTTTAAAGATACAAAAACAGGTCTGAAAAACACATGGCAAAAATATAAGTCAGTTCTTAACTGTGCACTGGCTAATGAGGATACAGAAAATAAAAGCAAAGCTTTTGCAATGAAGCCTGACACCAGTGCTCAAAATATTATAACCTTAAGTCTGAATGCATTAAAATCAACCTAGAGCTGTATTATGAGGTCATGGGTCATGGGCTTGGTTCCAGCCTGGCTTTGCCACTCTTTGTATGCATCTTTGAGCAACTCGTCCAACATCTCTGGGCTTGTTTCTTGACACTCTGAGCAAGGGGACTGGGCCAGAGGAACTCTAGGGACCCCTCTGTCTCTAAACATGTTCACTTCTATCTGCCTCTCTTGCCAGTGCTACATTCCTGTTCACCAGTGCCCCATAAGTTGACCATACTCTCTAACTCTCACCATGCCAAGCTAACCCAGGTAAGCCACCAGATTAGGGAGGAGAAGACAGGGAGAGAGCAAAGGAGGAGAGCACAGAGAAGGGAAAGGGAGGGCAGGAAGTCAGTCAATGCTGGAGCGTGGTACAGTGTCAGAGGTGGGCCACGTCCTGGAAACCAGTCTGGACACGCCTCCTCCCATAGCTGGGCCAAGTGCCATGGCTCTGATGGGTCTGAATCTGGCCTTTTTCTAGGGTGATATGCTCAGCCCAGCCAAATGTAAGCCCACAGACTCCCTAGAAAAGGTTCCTGATGGACCTACTTCTGTTGGAACTCAAGTCCCTGGAGGAAAGCTGGATGAAGAAGAAAGAATATGAGTCATTCATACTAGCTAATCTGTAGCCTTTGGAGACTCGTTCTCCGTCATAGCATGACACAGCTTCTCTTTAAATTTCTCTGAAGACCATCCAACTCTGAGAGAAAGAAGACAAAAGCCTCAGATTAGTTGGAGGCATTCTTTATTCCATAGTAATTAAGAGATTTCAAGTTTAATATCTCCAGCAGAAGCTAGAGATCTTGGCAAGTATAGGCACTCAATAAATATCTGGTAAGCAGAGCTGAATTCTCTTCCTCTTCCCAATGTTCAATGTATTTGATCCTACTGGACTTCAGATCTCACACAGCGTGTCTACTTGTAATCTCTCCCTGTCTTGGGCTACCTGCTATCTCCTGCCAGCTTAATCTTCCTGACACACCATGTCCATCACAGTACTCTGTCTAGTGACTGGCAGAGACAAGCATGGAATCCAAAGTCGTTAGCTTTCTATTCATCTCCCTCTAGTATAAGCTGCTCCTTAGCTTTCCAGCCCCATGTTCATAAACAGCCTACTCTGCTGGGTTTCAGTGTAAAATCTGCTTTATCCAATCAATGAACATGCACTGCATTTAGTGCTTACTGTGTGACAGACACTGGGCCAGATCCTTCCACATATGGCATAAAACCCCTGAAAATCAGGTACATTCGCCCCATCTCACAATTGTGGAAATAGCTTGGCAGCCCTGGAGGAACTTGCCCAAAGGCTCAGCACATCTAGTAGCACAGTCAGAATTTGGAACTCAGATTTCCAGATTCTCAGGTTCAAGTCCACTGCCAAACCACACCACGCATTAGTGAAGTACCTGAGGACAGAGGCACTTGGATCAAGATATGCACCTGCTACAAGTTCAGTTGGTCCTCAGACAGACACACACACACACCCCCCCCCCCACACACACACACACACATTCTCAACCCACTCCAGACTCATCTAGGCCTAGATAGTATCCCATCTTCTTCACTGGACTGCCCATCTGGCAAGTTGCCCTGGACAATGTCCTACATTCTGGTTTTGGCCACTGGAATCATTCTGGATTTGAGGCTCCTGCCACAGGTCTTCTATCTGACTTTGCTGTCCTGAGTCATGCATTTATTTGCCAACTGAGACTTCTGATCATTTATATCACTACCTCATTTATATCATATCAAATGCATACTCCCTACCTTAGTTTTATTAGCCAACATTTACTGAATGCTTACTGTGGGCCAAGCACTATACTAAATATTTACATGAATTACCTCTTTTAATTTTTGTAATTCTCTAGGGTAGGTTCTATTTCTGTAGGCATTTTATAGGTGAGGAGAAGGAGGCTTAGTGAGTAACTTGCCTAAGGTCACAAAGTACAGGCAGCACATGTACCCTTGACCATAACACTATTAACCTTCATATCTACAGCCTCTTGTCAGCTGGTCCACTTATTACTGACCAACACACACACAAACACACACACACACACACACACACACAGAGAGAGAGAGAGAGAGAGAGAGAGAGAGAGAGAGAGAGAGAACGCTACCCTATCTGATCCTGAGACTAGTAAAGCCAAACCAAGAATCTATTCATTCACCTCTCCACCTAACTCACAAGCATAGCCCCTATGGCCAAATTTCCTGAGAACTATTTTCCCATCACAGTGACCAAGAGAAGAGCAGATCTGAACTGACAGGTCTAGCAAAACACCACTGGGCACTGCCCTCTTAATCTCATGTTCTCCAGGCCCCAAAGCTCTTAGCAGAATTTCTGACTTCCAAGACTGAGTAAAGGTAGAAAAAGTTTCATGGGAAACATCCAGAGAGCCAGCCACTCCCAGAGTTCAGTTTCAAATATGTTAGCCACCCAACCTGCTATCTGTTGCCACATAGGCCTTGGATTCACCATCTGGGTGGTTTTATTCATACCTTTGGGGCAGGAGGCATATAGCAGAAAGGATTAAAGCTTGGACCTGGGCAACAAACATGCCTGGGTTCCAAGTGCCTCAGTTTTTCATTTGTGAAACTAAAACAGTCACATCTACTTCAGAACATTATCATGAAGATCAAATAAGAGAATGCATATTAAATGTTCAGCACATAATAAGTTCCACCAGTTGGTAGCTATTATCGTTTTTTGATTTTTTGACCCTCTCAGCCTGGGATGTGTTTCCCAACTTCATCATTTGTTCTACTTCACTAATACTTTGAGATCTACTGCAAATGGCAGCTGCCACAATCCCTACCTAGCTGGGTGAGTTCCGTTATGTAGAACCAGCATTGACTGAGCATCTTCAATATGCTAAGCACTCATGGCAGGTATTGAGGACACAAAAATGAATAAGGCACGTCCCCAAACTTAAGGAGTTCACAGCCTTAAAGGAAGTGGGAAAGAAATGGCTTGTTTCAATGTCACATGGTAAGTGCAGTGATAAAGTGTGCCTTGGGAGCAGGGGAGGTCAGTCAGATTTGAGGGCCTTGGGGGCCAAGATTAGGAGATGGAATTGAATTGTGAAGATGGTGAGAAGCCATTGAAAGGCTTCAAGCTAAAGAGTCAAATGTACAGATTCATACTTTAGAAAAGGATCACTTTAGTAGCAGTGTAGAGAAAGAAGTTTGGAGGGGATGGATAATCTAATCAAGAAATGGTAACTTGGACAAGACAATGCAAGGGAGACAGAGAAAAAAGGATGGATTTCAAACATGTCTAGATAGTAAACGAAGGTCTTGATATTGAAAACTGACTAATTTCTCAATGTTTGGGGATTGAAAGAGAGGGATAGGGAGAGGAAGGTGACACAGGGGCCTTGGCATCCACCACATTTTAAAAATTACCTCTCTTAGGGCACTTAGAGCAATTTAACGAGCATTGTGCTTATCTGTTGCTTGTTCGTTTGGTTAGTCAACCAACATTTTTTGTTCACTTAGATCCCAGGCACTGCCTTAGGCACTTGGAGGGTTCCAGTGACCAATCGGTTTAATGAGAAGTAACAGCAAAGACCAACCTAGGGGAAAGATACAAGCACAGAGCCCGAGGAATAGTGAGCTTTGGCTGGAAGGTGGGGCTCATAGAGTAAGATGCAGAGACTCATTCTGGGTCAGGCTGTGTAGCGCCTAGGAGAAGGAGTTTAAACACTGGGTAGTAGACACAGAAAGCCACTGAAGATTTTAAAAAGGAGAGAGAGCATCGTAGCTGAGCCTTAATAGATTTCGCTCACAGAGATGAACCAAGAATGTCTTATTTGTCTCCCTTTTTGGGATCCCTGGGGACAAGGACCTCAATTTTCCACCTGGGTATTATCTTTTTCATGTTTAACACAACATCCATTATTTAGGAAGTAGTACACAAATATATGCTAAGTGCATAAACACACATGTACAGTCTTATATACCCAAAGAAAACACATAGGAAGTATGATGAGAGACTGGGCAGGCTAAATAAAATATAAGACTCCTATCAAATCAAGGTCTCTCTAAGAGTCCTGGACCCCCCTAACAACAAGACCACAGGCCTTTTCACTTGTGAATGAACAGCTCTGGGCAAGAGTTCTGAAACATCTTTGAGGAGCTACTCTGAGTCTCCAGT
>KE801924.1:18011-37461 GCA_000465285.1 Eidolon helvum | reverse complement strand
TCCAGTCACTCATTTCTAAGCAGCTTGCATACCTCCAAGGCTAGGTGTGAGGAAGAGGATTACAGCCTGGCCTGCCGGTGGGGAAGGCAGCAGTACCTTTTGCTGAGCACTCACTGCATGCCTGCCACCGTGCTGCAGCTTTCACATGTACCCATGTACATGAAGAGCAGGTAACTAGCCAGTTTGGATTCCCCCACCACCCGGAACCCCATTTGCCTCACTGGCCTCTTCTTGGCTCAGGACCCCTGAGTTCTGGACCTTGCTCTTGCTATTGGGCGAGGCCTTGAGTTGGTTCTCTCCCATCCTGGGGGGCTCATGTCTCCCGTTACGATGCCTGGAAACCCTCCTGCCGTTCTCTACGAAGCATGAGAGAAATCCAAGGGACAGTGAAAACACCAAGGCTGAGTGATCGTTAACTGACAAAGACACTGGGAGCGAGTAGTTTCCTGATAAACACCTAAGTACAATCTTTTTATTTTTTAAGGGATTAACTATTTCTGGGGAGAGCCACTTCAATTCCATAGCTACATTGAACATTTACTATAACTAGTGATCAACATTAGGGAATCCAGAAATTCATTTGGCTTCAGCATACATGAGTTTTTCATAAATAAATTTTTCTCCTTACATTGGTTTGATTCAATATTAAAAGGAGTTTGTATTATCTGAGGGCTCACTCTGACAGTTCATGGGAAAAAATCTCAATGCAGGGGGTGGGGCAGAAGAAGGAGTGTCCAGGATTCAAAATCTATAAGTAATAGCAAAGAAATTTTTCTGCACGCAGATGGTTAAGAGTTGGCTATAATATTTTCTTGGTCAAGCTGCAATACCAAAGTAAACTTCTGAAATAGTACAGTGTGATGTTTCCATTCAGCTTCTCGTCTGGTGACCCTTTGCTCACAGGCTTTGGCAGTTCCCTCACAGACCCCCACACCATCTAGGCCTACCTGCTGGGCTGCCTCGTGGAAGAGTTCCTGCACCTGAGACATCTGGGCCGCTCTCGTGGAAATGGGGGTCCTGGTGATCTGGAAAATAAACACCATCCTTGGTCAGGCTGGCTCCTCCTTTGCTCCCTCCAGATCACCCATCTTTCCTGTGTGTCAGACGTGGCCTTGGCTGAGGAAGCAACCTTGTTCTACCTCATCTGGAAACTCATTCCCCTCCCTCTTTGGTACCCAAATAGATTCCATGCATCCCTTAGAGGCTCCCTGTGCTCAAATTGTGCTGCCCTAAAGTCACAGCTCCCCACAGCTCTTTCTTCCCTGAGCTCCTTCAGTGGCAGGGGAAAGGTGCCAGAGACAACTGCTCAGCTGCCCAGCCTTTGAGGACACAGTTTTACACTCCTCTCCCATCCTGTGAACTCGTTTGTCCAGGGCGAGGGCACCACTGTTCACTAGAACTGGTTGCAGATAGTGAGTGAATGGAGACTGGATCATGAGCTGAGTAGAAGAAAGGTTAGGAGATTGTCTGGGGGTCCTTCTGGAGTAGGGCCAGAAATGGATAGGTGAGTAGAGGATAGGTAAGAAAAGGATGACCAAGCATCATGAGCATCATGATCAGTGCTCGGTTCTCATCAGAGGACCAGTCCTCCCTTGGCACTGGGTCCAGCTTTCCTTGGGCCAAGGACCTTGTCCCGGGCTCTGTGTGCCCCTCTCCCCAAGAGAGGACTGGACTGTAGACAGGGCTGTGACACTTTGGAAGGAGGCGGAAAAGAGAGCATGAGAAAGGGGTAGGGTAGAGCTTGTGGTAACGTGAGAAGAGCATGACCCATGATAAGTTGCCAGCAAGGCTGGGAAGGGAAAGCTCACTGAGTATTCAAAGCAAAAGAGTTGGGGGTTTGAGGTGGACAGTGTTTGCTCAGGAAGCTGGAGAGCTTGCAGGGGTTTGGTGGGCTGTGGAGACAGTAGAGGATGTGAAGGTCCCCAGAAAGATCCCCACTCTCTCGACTGGCAGCCCAGCTCTTCGCTGCTGCCCACGTGCAGATGGAGCGCTCAGCCTCACTTGTCCTTCACCCCTCTGACCCTCAGCCCACAGGCAAAGATCCTGAGATTTAGGGAGCCAGAGCCGACTCCCTCTCATCTCTGTCAGCGCACCCCCACTTACGCGACCCCGGTACAGTGCAGCCCACTCCCCCTCCAGCCGCTGCCCAGGTACCAAGCTCTCTGGGAACTCTAGGCCAGGCAGGAGGCGCGCGTACGTCCGAGTGCCTGTGCCTGCGCCCCAGGTGACTGGGGAGAAGGGGCTGGGGGCTCTACCTGAGCAAGGGACAAAAATGGCCCAAGCCTGGCCCTGTTCTACAGAACAGAGCTCCTCGGCGGAAAGGAGCCACCCGAGACCACCCTGTGCACTCCCCACCACCAGCCCGGTCCGCCCTCACCTGCTCTGAGACTGCAGGCTCCTAAGGCTGCGCCAGCCCTGTCTCCGCCCCACCGCCACGTGGCTGACCAGGTGTCCCTCCGCCGTCCCAGTTGTCTCGCTGACAAGGCAGATCGCCTGGTTGTCCCGCGGACAGGGCAGTCCCTGCCCGGCGGGGCCCCCCCAGCCACGTCTGCACCCATGAGTCTGGGTTCAGGTGGAGAGGCAGGGGGCTCCAGAGCCTTCCCCTCTTCAAGGGTCTCGCCGCATAGCCACCACCGTTGGGAGGGCTCTGTGCTCCCAGGAAACTCTCCCAGGCTCAGAAGGGGACCAGAATTGTGAGCCGGTGGGAAGAGACCTGAGGGACAGTGGTAAGGGGGGTGTGGGTCTGCCAGCTCTCAGACTTGACCACAACCGCTGCCGCCCTAGACAACTAGCTCAATGCAACTATCCCAGGTGCTCAGCATAGGATTTAGGGAACAGGATGTGATCTCACTCACTGCAGCTCCATCTAAGGAATAGCAGTCTAACTCTGCACACTGGAGTGAGCAAGGCTGGGAGCGCAGAAGCCAGAGGGTCCCACACTGGTCAGGCAGCCTCCTCAGCAGGTGCAGAAGTGTCAAGACAGGAGGCTGAGACTCTGAGCTCCAGGGATCCCACAGTGCTGCTGGCTACTGGGCAAAGAGACCCTCAGACTTGCAGGAAATGGAATCTTTTGCCAACAAAGTGCCCTCAGGCATACTGAGCTGTGGGGAGAAATTATCCTCACCACCTTCAGCAAGACCCAGAACCACCTTTGGAGGCTGGGAGTGAAGTAAAGTTTCCAGGGCCCCAGTTAAAAAACAAACAAAAAAAACACTAGATTTACATACAGAGAGATTAAATTATCTCCATTTTCAATCTGGCATATTTCCTAAACCTTAAATAACTTGCTAGGCTTCCATGTGGGCTTTTGAGAAATAGGAGGGCAGCTGGGAGTACTTCCCACGCCCACATGAGCCTTTGTGTGAAAATCGCTAAAAATAGAGGTTGTTCTTTTAAAAACAAAAGGGAAGGCAAAGCCATGAGAACACTTGACAGAGCCCCAACCTCTCCTGCTCCGATAAAAAAGGTTTTGTATGTTTGTGTGTGTGTGTGGGGGGGGGGGGGGGTGTGTGTGTGTGTGTAAAGATATATAACATAAAAATGTGCCATTTTTAACCATTTTAAATGTACAATTCAGTGGCATTAGTTATATATACCTTGTTGTACAAGCATCACTGCTATTTCCAAAATGCCTTTATCGCCCCAAACAGAAACTGTTCCTGCTAAGTAATAACTCTGCATTCTCCTCTACCCACAGCTCACAGTAGCTTCTAATCTACAGTGTCTCTATGAATTTGCTTCTTAAAGATATTTCAAATAGTGGAATCAAACAATATTTGTTCTTTTATGTCTGGCTTATTCATTTAGCACAGCCTCCTCAAGGATCATCCATGTTGTAGCATGTTTCAGAACTTCATTTCCAGCAAAGATGTTTTCTATAACCCCTCTCCTCAAGAGGAAAGAACACTAGGATAAATTACAGATTAGCCATCTGTGTACAAAGGATGGCTCAGTGGGCAAGGTGACACGGTCATAATATTGGAATCCACTACATGTCAGTATTTTACATCTATATTATATAAAGTCATCTTTATTATTCACTTTGAGGTCGCATATGACACTTCATTTTTTTGCCTCAAGTTGGCTTCATCTTTGTTATCACCTTCTGATGAGCCCTCCTCTAAGTGTCAGTGTGAACTCTGAAGAATTCACATTCGATTTCATATCAACCTGAGCTAAAAACATTAGAAAAGGAAATTCACCCCTCTTTTCATAACCACCTACTTCCTGTCATTCATCATTTATCATTCTCTAAATAGATGAGAAGTTCCTTTCAAAGCTTATAAGCATCTTCTAAACCTCAGAACAGTTTGTTTCTGCTCTTCGTGTTGAGGCTAGAGAAACCTATCCATCTGCAAAGAAAAAAAGTATATCTTGCTTAATGTAGATTTATCTTATAAAAATACTAACCTTAAAAAAAAAACTCTTGTATTGAAAAATAGTATCCTGCATTTCCAATGAATAGAAAAATTCTGTATTTGAGATACTACCCTACATGACCTAGCATAAGGATGTTCATTGTACCATTAATTTGTAATAGTTTTTAAAAATTAGAACAATCTAAAGGTCCATTAATAAAAGGCTGATTAAATAAGTTATGGTATAACCATATTATGACAGCCAGCATTTGAAAGAATTAGGTGTTTTTATACATATTAACACGGAACTCTGTTCATCACAATAATGAGTAAAAACAGCAAGTTGTAGAATAATGTGTGAAGTTTATTTTTTTTAAAGCAGTGTATAGTTTATACGGGAAAATGCACATAAATCTGTTAGTAATGGTTATTTCTAGGGAATAGGATTGATATAGTGAGCAAAGTAGGAGAGGAAATCTACTTTGGCGTACTGACTTTTTGAAGTTATCTTTTTCTTACAATCAGCACATGTTACTTTTGGAATCCAGGGGTGAAGAAGCGAGTAATAAAATTAAAAGACAAACAGTGTGGAGCAGATTGCACTTTCCAAAGATGGCTGCACTGACATGTCCCACCCTACATGCTCTTCTCATGTTATTACATCAACATTTCTCCAGAAGGAGATGGGGTCTATGTTCCCTCCCTTTGAGCCTGAACAGACCTTCACCAAGAGTAGAAACAGAAGAGATGACACTTCTTGACTTCCTAGGTTAGGTCAGTATACAGGCAGGCAACCATTTGGTTTCCTTACTCTCGGACCACTTACCCTTTGAATTCAGCCACCATGTTGTGAGGACGCCCAGGCCACGAGGGCAGGTCACATATGAGTCGTCCCACCAATAGCCAGCATCAACCAACTGCCTGACGTGAGTGAAACAAGCCTTCAGACGACTCCTGTCCCCAGCCTTGATTCCTCTAGCTGAGGTCCCAGATATTGAGGAGCAAAGACAAGCTGTCTTTGCTGGGCCCTGTCTGAATTCCTGACCAGAGAAACCATAAGAGATAATAAATTTGTGTTGTTTCAAGGCACTAAGTTTTGGGAATAATTTGTTATTCTGCAATAGATAGCGAATACATAGTGCATCCAACCAAGGTAAAAATATTTTGTTTCCTTTAACAGTATTTTTATTTTATTGTCTGAATTCACTGTTATTACAGCCCCATTATATAAAAAAATCAAAATATGGTTCTTAAACTCACCTTTTTTCTATTCAGGAACAACTCCGGCTCAAGTTGAAGGTCACAATAGTGAGGTTGTTGCTCAGCAGCAGAGGATCTGTAGTCATCACTTTCCCTTCTAGTGGTTGGGACTGAAAACTGCATTCTGTGTGAAAGCTGGAGAAGAAACCATGTCTTGAAAAATAGCCTTATTTGTCGAAAGTCTGAACCCCAGGAAGGGATCAGAGCTTGGACAAAGTTAACCAAAATAGAAATGTGAAAACAGGCTGAAAACATTAATTCATGATGCAAGCATGTATTCATATAAATATATATCTCACAGCCTAGGCACTCAAACCAGACTCCGAAGGGCTGCAAGAGGTGGGTCAGTGAGTCTGGAGATCCTACCCACAGGCTGTACTTTACAGTCACCTGGGGGCAGGGGGGCTTCAGTAAACACCAATACCCAGGTCTTGGAGGGTGGGGGGATGGGCATCATTATTTTCTTCAAACTCTTCAAGTGATTCTAAGATATAGCCAAGGTTGAAAAGCATGGAATTTGCAGCACAATAGTTTTGGGGTGTTTTTATTGCCCTTCTCTAAAATACCAGGGATAGAATACATCCTGTCCACAGTGGGGCCTTATCCCAGTTACAATTTCAATGACAAGGATGTAAAACTTATTACTCAGATAGCACAGGTAATTTATACACACACACACACAGGGGGGGGGGGGTATATATATATTTTTTTTTCATTTTTCTTTTTTGGCCATTGTGATGTACCTCCTTGGGGCATGTTTGCCTATTTTAAAGATCACAAGAATTCTGCACACATTCAGAAAAGTCTGCTGGCTCTGAGGATGGAGTCAGGACTTGAATCTAGGTCTGGTTCCAATACCAGACTGTTTCCTCTCCACAAAGCAGCCTCTCTAATCCAGTGAGGAAATAAAATAGAAGTTTTCTTCTTCCTGGACTTCAAAATGCATTTCCAAGAGCCCCAGGTGGAAGAAGGAAGTCCGTCAGAAGGGCTGTCAGGCATTACTGGGAGTTGGAAGGTGGTGATTCAGGAGATGCAACCTGACCAAAGTATAAGCCTGAAAGCTCAGTTCCCAGAGGGCTGAAGGCAGGGCCCCAGGAAGACTAGTCTTGCTCTGGCTTCTGGGGTAGGGCTGAGTAGAGAGGGAGGGGCTGCCACTGTCCTGCTGTCAGGTGTCCCCAGCTCCTGTTGAGCAGGTTTCTCCAGGATCTAAGCTATTTGTTGACTCTAGGGGTTTGCCCTCTGGAAGAGAAAGGCATTCTCCCGCTATCAGCCACCTGGCATCTGGCATGAGCCAGGACCTAGTGGGCCTGTCAGAAAACATGTGATGCAGAGACAAGCCTAATGAACAGGGTCCAGTTTATTTTAGGGATGACAGTGGAAGTCTTACTGGACTGAGACAACAGTACGATTAGCATTCAGCATTTGCTTAAATATCATATAAGGAAGACACAGTGACAGATGAAAGAAGTTAAGTTTGAATTTGAGTCCCAGTTCTTTCCACTATGTGACCTTGTCCAGCGTCTTTAAAAGTATCTCTCTCATTTGTAACATGGAGCTAAAGACGAGACCTGCTAAGCCTACCTGGCAGAGTTATGAACATTCTAAAATTTTGTTGGATCAAAATCCAGCTCAGCTGTTATTTTCAAAAGCCACCATCTTTCCTCCTATTTTGAAATGTACGTTATGTCCTACTACTGCTATCCACAGAGCCTCAAACTCCCTGGCAGTGCTTTTTCTATAGCACTTGCAAGCTCTCTTTGCACTCTTGGGTGTAACTCATAGAGCCTGGATGTTCTTTTTCAACCATATTCACTAGTCTTCTGTTGATCACCAAGCACTGCGCCCAACACTGACACACAATGGGGAGTAAGATGGCCCTGGACGGGTGAGAATTCATATAGAATTCTCACACTAATATGCAGATCATTACAGACAAACATCTCTCTATGCTAGGAAGGAACTATCCAGTGTGGTACAAGACTTTGAAATAGTTGGGAGGAGCAGAGGAGAAGGGCGGTTATGACCACATCAGGGAGATCAGAACATCTTTTCTGAGGAAGTAATTCTGGGGCTGAAATCTGGGTGGGAGGATTAACAGGTTAAGAGTGTAGAGAAAACTGTCTTTGTGAGACTGAAAGCAGTTCACTAACCAAAGGGCTGAGGATGAGCTCGATGTGGGAGAGGCTGGGGCTATGAGTAGTGGACGACCACACAGGTTCAAGGTAAGGAGCTTAGTTTTTACCTACATAGCAATGGAGAAGCTTCTGAAGGATTTTTGCACAGTTATTTGGAGAAAGGACTGTTGGCCATCAAAGTTGATGTGCAGAAACTTGTGGGAGCCCAGGCAAGATTTGAGGGGCGCGTGGGCTGTGGTAGTGGTAATGGGAAGGAGGATTCAAAAGAATTTGAGAAACATTCACAAGCCCTGACCTTCGTGAGTTGCCAATCTGATTAATCGGGTCGTGGAATGTTTACTAAGCCACATCCAGCAGTGAGCAAGGTAATTTTCCATTAATAGGTCACACACTTGTGGACATGTTTTTGTTGTTGTTGTTGTTCTAATGCAACTGGGGTAGGAAAAGGGCTGGGGGCCACTTGCTCATTGATAGTTTTGGCTGTCCTGCTCTTTTCTCACTCTTCTCCACACATTATGAGTTCTCATTTCTCTGCAGCCAGAGGGTCGTAAGGTGCCAACGGGGAGGACATGGCACTAGGAGCCTGTAGTCTTGGCCACATCCTCTAGCTCATTTCTATGCTAAGGTATGGGAAACAGGTCTAACACCTAAGATACCGTTTCCCACCAGCCATTGACCCTTATGTCTCCTTTAGGAATTTTGTTTCTAAGTCTGTGGTTGAGAGCAGAAATCCAGTACTTCTCAGCTCCCCAGTCATAGCATCATTTTAATGCCAACAATTCTTCAGCGCCATTTCTAATACTTTCACTGTTAAGGTCTTTTACCCTATTAATTGCTCATTCGTTTACACCTGCTTATGTGTGAGGCACTGTTCTACATTGTGAGCAAAATGTCCTCAAGAAGCTTACAGAGTAATACAGGAGTCTCCCAACCTCCTGATGAATATCAGTTTTGAATTTCCCTCAACTACTAATACTAAAAAACATTAAAGATAAACAAAGCCAACATGCATGAGAGGATGGGCCTCACCTACCAACAGTTAGTTATTTCCATTACAGTATACCTACTAAGGCACAGACCAACCCTCTCACACCTTCTTCAATCTTTTAAGATATTGTAAGTCAGAAATTAATTGCATGTTCTGCTTAAAGTGAGGCTTCCAACACTTGTCCACTCTGCTTTGTCTTTGTGCCACTTCTAAACTATGAACTAGGAAATGTTTTATAGTTTAAAAATCATTTCAAATGATTTGATATCCATAGCAACTGACAGATATTTTTATTATTTGCATCTTATAGATGACGAAACTGAGGTTCAGGAAGGGTAAGTTACTTGAACAATGCTACACAGATCAAGGTAGAGTCACAACTTTAAAATCTCTGAGTTCCAAGTCCCTTGCTCATTTCACTGCTCTATATCCAGCAATGTAGCCTGTTCAATATCACCAAACTACACCCCTGCTGTCTCACTATCCTCAACAAGACCACACACACCTCATTCAGAGCTGTCCCCAGCAGCACTGGTTATGCCTTGAGTGCCATCATCTACACTCAAATCATGAGGGCCAAATCAGTAAAACACAGGGGACAATTGCTCTCAGCCCAATGTCTCCTGTGAAGTCTCGAGTTGTTCTGAATGCCTTTTACTCAGTTGTGTCCTTTCTGCCATTTAATTTTGTGCTCTAGTGATGTCTTAACCCACATATTATCATTGACAGAAGTTATATAATAGTGCTGGAGTTACCATTAAAAAACAAAGGAAAACTATCACATTGGAGGTTTAAAGGTAAGTTTTATAGTGACCCAAACACCTTGTGAGCAATGGTCAAGGAAAAGAGAATATTTAAATAAGGGGCTAGTGAAAGTTGACATGAAGAGTATCATAAACATAACCACAGACTAGGAATACTGACTAGGAGTGACATCAACAGATTCAAAATTACATTAATACTATGAAGATGCTAGAATGACTAATTAGCATTGGTTCAGTTAGTTCTACTTCCACATTCTCCAGTATCCATTTCCAACCCCCAAGGAGGTATAGCTGATCTACTAGTGCATTTTTACCCTCAGGTTTGTGAATCCCTGTAAGAGCGTTAATCCCCCACTCCTGAAAATAGGTCAGTTCCTCTGAACAAAGCCTGTTTGCATATTCCACAGTCCAGGTCTGAATCTTATTCATAAGTTCGGGATTTTAATTAGGGGATAGTTTTTAATAAAGTCCTCTATATCTACTGGTCTGTATGTATTTTGTATGTTCGGGAAACAATTTTTTAAATTTTCTAGAAAACTATCCTAAAATAAGGATTACTACTACTTACCTATTTGTTGAAGAATGAGATATAAATTACTCAGCACAGCAACCAACACATCTTAACACTCAATATTTGCTTTAGTAATCTAAAGTACAATCCTGCATCCTGCAACTGACACCATAAACATTTTTCAGATGTTCACATAAAGATGCTTATAGTCTCAACCATCTATTATTTGCATCAAGTACAATGCCTGTTACTAAATAGGTGACCAATGCTGAATAAATACTATGTCCCAGCAAGTAAGGATTCAAATCAATAGAAAACACAATTTCTATCACAGGTAATCTGCTTCTTTGGCCTCCTTCACCACTTTAAAACAGGCATCATAGTTTCAGAATCTTAGGATGGGAGAAGCTAAGGAAAATTAAGTTACAACTTTAAAGGTTCATCTGTATAAATGGGTAAATATGCAAAGGCTCAAATGTTCTCTATTTTACAATTTAAGTCCATTTCTAAACTTGAGTTTTCCGAGTTTGAAAACCACTTTGAAAATGTCATTCTCTCTTTACTGTATTACATTCTACACCCCAGCTCTTACACATACGTATATACATCTGCATGAGCGTGTGCATAAAATGTTTTACTATAAATGTCCTTTTAAGGACATTTCGAAATAACAAACAAAAATTAGGAGACCCAAATTTTACCTTTAATTCACTAAAAAACTTCCACTCCATTGTTTATCCATCAAGTGGATATAAATTTATTCTAACACTTTATCAGGTTCATCAAAGAGGGAAGAGCTAGCACCCTGAAAAAAATTTTAAATTCTATCCAAACATATAACCATAAAAATCTTCATACTTTTGTGCATAAGTTGTCATGTAAGACTCAATTACACATTAATTCTAATGACTTCAATTTCATTTTCTTGCAATCTTCAGGTGGGAGGAGTAACATGTAGAATATCTTCCGACCCCACTCCCCTACTACTTCTAAGTATTCAAGAAAAACTGGGACCTAGGAAATGGATCAGCAGAGTATCAGCAATATTACTTTGTGTAACTGGCTAAAGCACCATGTCAATAAAGCCAAGATCCTAGGATTAATCTCTGGAAAGGCCAGTTTATATTTGTCCCAAGAACCCAGACTGCACTAACTGCAGACAGCTTTCTTACAATGTGTCCCACTGGTCACAAGACAGTCCCACTGGTCACAAGACAGTGGACTAGTAAGGTGGTAAACGGATGAAAACAAAACTACCTTCACCAATGGAAAAAAAAACAAAAACATCCCATATGATAGGTTAATAAAATCTATCTGTAAAGAAAAAACAAATCACATTAATTCTTAGCTCTGTTAAACATATTTCAACTCTAACATTTGACTCCTGCACTTCAGAACTGCCTAATAACACTCTATACAAAGCTAAAAACCCTAATTTTTACCCAATTTGTGTAACAGTTAATTCCATAAACATCCCCTTCTTTTTAGTATTAATCTATGTACCACCATTTTTAAATATTTACCAAGTTATTTGGTTCATATTGTGAAAAATTCAGCTAGGAAATTATTCATAAAACTGTATTCTGTATTTTTTTTTATTTTTCAAACAGCCAGTGTCCACATTTAAAATGCAGAATTTGCAAATATAAATTAGTCTAATAACTCGATTAAAAATAAAACAATTTTCTTTAGCATCACAATACATAAAATGGTATAAACTCCAAATGGCAAGATTAACTACATGACATTAATGCCAGAAGCTGTGAAACTCATTAAACCTCTTAATGAATAGGTCAGTTTAAAGAACATTTCTATGTTCCATGATTATGCATGAAAAAAAGCTTTTAATGTATTATAAAGGCTCAGCAATTCGTTCATGGCATAATATGGGTCAAGCAAGATTTTTTTACGATGGCAATAAAAAAATGTATTTAAACAAAAAAAAAATTCCTCCCAATTTTTTAAAAACAATTCTATTTGGAGGGTAAAATATATTTTAAAATATACTGACTTATCGAATTTCAATTGTCAGGCTGCTGACTACTGATATGAAAGTCTGTATTTAAAAATATCACAAATATCTTTTAACAGTGAAAATTTCAATGTGATAAGTTTCATTGCAAAGCAATTTTCACCTGAGATTTTGAAATTTAGTGCTCACATATTTGGGGGGAGGTGGGGAAGGAAAGACCCACTTGTATGAGATACTAAGTTTGTAGTTGATTCTTTCACATTTATTTCACAGAGGATTAAAGAAACATTTTCTGTGACCTTCCCAGGACACATGATACCTCCCTTTTTCCTGTAAATTTGTTCTGGCATTTAATGAATTCTCAGTATCTGTAATATTTCCGCTTAGTTATCCATTCAAGCATAGCAACTCAATTCATTCAGTTCTATACAACAGTGTCTACATTATGTACATGTTTAATTACCAATAGGAAATAGAAAATAAAAATTTACAGTGATTGAGAAAGGGTCAGAAAATGGGATAGGAAAAGTAATACTGTGTAATCAGAATATCCTATTATCCTACCAGTTTCAGTGACAGGGTTTTTCCTTTATTAGTTGGAATACAAAGAAGGCATAGGGGATCCCAGGAAAATAACACTATATATCAGAAAATTCGACGTGTTCCACCATCAGGATTTCCATCACACATTTAATTTCCTCTGTACAATTTTTATAAACTTGTTTCTCTTCAAAGTCATTAGATTTCCAGATTAAATTCAGCACTACACAGTATGCCCTTGAAGTAAAATGAGGTTACCTGCTTTATTTGGATACCAAGTTCCCTTCCAGACAGCATTAAAATAAAGACAAGTAAGACTACACAGATAAAATCCAGTATAATTCAAATCCAACAATGAAAAATTTCCCCCATATTGTTGCAAAATTCTTTCTACTGAAATGCTCTGCTACAATAAAAAGCATACATTACATATAAAAGATACCAGTGTACTAAAAAGTGACAGAAGTGAACTAGCAAATCCTTCAAAGCACATGTATATAAATGACTAGCATTTAAAAACATTTCTCCTATAAAATGTAGGTCATATACATTTAAAAATTGGCGGTTTTATTTCTAAAGCAGTGATGTGTGTGTTCAAATATTTAGCTGTTCTGTACAGTATATCTATTCAATTCAAACTACAGTAGGTTTGTCTTTCTTTGTATTGAAGTTGAATAAATTCATCTCATCAGCTGAGAAATCAAGCTTGAAAAATAAGAATCTAAAAATCAAAGTAGAAAGTTAATTATTGAAATGTAGTTATGAAATATGAAGAGAACTATTTCACAATGGAGCTGAAGTCACCTCAAAACTTATGGGCTTGAATCTAAAACAGAAACAAATATTAAAATTCAAAGCAAACTATGAAGTTAGGTAGCAGTACAGAAACAGAAAAAAAAACACCCCTTTCCTTCAGTGTGATGGGCACTAAGTTTTGCGGTCTTCCTCCATCTTGCAGAAGAGTGGTAAGGCCATTCAATGCTTAGTGAAAGTGAATACAGATGAAGTCAGATTTAGCCTGTCTCCCCTGCAACTTCAGTTATGCTGTGTAAACAGTGTTACGTTCCAATAGGAGGAACAATGGAATTTGCTTATAAAAACTGATTAAAGATAATCATTATTAAATGAAATAAGGATAATTAATAACTCTTGAAATGTTTTTAGAACTTTCCTGATGCTACTTGTAAAGTTAGCACTGCTATGTATTATTGCTTACATACAGTACAACATCATATGCCTTCTAACATAAAGCAGTACTGTAATTTGTTTGTACATATTTACAGATTCTTAAAAACAAGCTGTAAAAACATTACATACTTTCAGACAATACAAATTAGCACATTGGTACTCACTTCAAAACAAATGGAATGCATAACATTAATAAACATCATAAAGGAAGACTCACATAAAAGTCCTTGATTGTCAAGACACGTTTATATATAAACTCTAACTGTGCAGAATTAAAGATTTAATCATAGGTACATCCTTATTTGATGAACCATATTTACAGCATGGTATTGCATAAAAAAATAAAATAATGTTTACGCGTTTTACTTTTTTATCCATTGGATTAAAGAAAGCAACAAACAAGAAATGTTTGTCTGCTCTAGTTTGTTTCCTACCAAAGTTTAAGTGAATAAAGGAAACATACGGTTTTTATTTGCAGAATATAGCAAAAACAATTGGAAAATTATTTCCCTGAAATAAAGGTAATTTGAAACGAAAAAAGTTTAAATTAAATTGCAAAATCAAAAAAGGTCTCACTGATTATAATAGTGCTTCTTCAAGTAAATATACTGTGAAAAAACAAGTTCTAATTTAACATGGTCTAAGTCTAGGAACTGTAGTACTACAGTAATGCCTACTTTTAAAGTTTCCCGGCTTTTTTTTTTTTTAACAGCCCTTTAAAAACCCAAATTAATAAAATGAAAGAAGTGGCAAAAAATCTAACCTAGCTGGCACTTTGCAAGTTTCTCTCACCTGTGGAAATGAAAGCCCACCCTGAGCACAAGGCCTCTTTTGCCTCTCAAAGAGAAAATTATCCGACCACTGACAGTCCTCAGAGCTAAAAGGATGGATTTCTATGGCATCAAGTAGAAAATTTGCAAGTAGACCCTCAGAATTTAAAACTCACTCAGATATTCTAAACCAAACAAAATGTGTGCAATGTTTAAACAAAACAAAAAAACTTTTAGAAGCTGATTAAGAGATATTACCCATCTAATGTGTTGTTTCCAATCTTCAAACGTGAGTAGGTCCTAAGTGAAAAAGCACACCTCATTCACATTGACCAAAAGTAGAAGGGTGTAAGAGCATGTTTTAATAGAACAATTTGCTCACTGGAAGTAATGAGAAACACAAATTGCAAAAGGATATCTCATATCCTCAATATTCTGATCTAAAGCAGCACAAAATGCTACTTGCTTTCTCTATTAATGCCCCAAAAGAAATTAAATAACTTTCTAAACCAAACTGGGAAACCCAAAATGTTGAGATGTTTATCATATGATAATAATACAAGGTAGCTCTGGTAGGCATTTAGAATTTCACAGTAAGAGAACAATAACTATATTTAAATGGTAAGTCAATAAGTTATGCCAAAATATCACTTTTCTAAAAAATGCTTATGTGATAGAAATGTCTGCCATTATACAGATTTAAATAAATGTACTGAAGACAGGAATGCAACATCTGAAATTCTGTTTGCATAACTATCATTTCCAAAGGCCTTCCTTCTTTAGCTTACCCTAACTGTTCAGCAGTAGAGTCACTTTCTAAAAACTGTGCAGGTGATGTTAAACAAAAACTATAATGTACCAAGAACTACACCAAATTCTAAATAGAAATTTTTGATCAGGCTCAAAAACAATCAACTCAGGAAATAAAGGCCTACTATCATCAAATAGTAGTATGAGAAAAATACAAATGTCTTCCTAGGGAGTGCACAGTTTCATTTTTAACATCTCACCTGAATGGAGCCTTCTTGCAAAAGTGATGTGCAACATAACACACACCATTTTTAAGAGTCAATAATGGCAGAACTTAAATATCTACTTCAAAGAAGTCTAAAATTCTTGAAAAATGTGGCAGCAAAGAAAGCTGTCAAATGGAAAAATGAACATTTCAAGCAAAGCTTAATAACCAAAGTGTAGAGAAAATCATATTAAAGATAATTTATATTCCTTATAATAAAAACATCAATATGTTCAAAATAAATGTAAAAGATGTTAAAGATGAATACATCTTTGTTCCCTTCTTAATGAGAGAACAGTCTTGGGATAACATTAAATAAAAGAAAAAAATAATTTAAATGTATAATGTTCTATACTAAAGCAAAGATTACAGATCTATAAGGCCAGTAGAAAAGTTAAAATGGAAATTAACGATAAAGTTTCGTTTTCCAAGGGTATTAATTTTAGATTATCACTGGTGCTACATTAGTATGTTCACTGTGACAAAGATGACAGAAAGTTAAAAAAGAAGTTGAAAAATTAAATAAGATAAAATCAATAAAACTTGTTATTTTCCAAAAATTTAAACTGTCCAATGTGTAACTCAAACCATCATTTTCTTCAGAAAAAAGTGTATATATATGTATATATAAGCACTATTTATTGTACCATGCTGTATTATTTTAAAAAAAAAAAAAAAAAACATTCATGGTGTAAGGATAAAGTCTGTAGTTTATTTAGATTTTGAAATGCAACAAAAAGTTTCTGATCACTCGTCTAGCTGGAAAAGAAACTGCAGTTACTGGAGTTAGTAAACACTTTTGGTTTGTAAAACTGTAATGAGCAGTGTTCATTAAAAAGTAACTCGAGATAAAATAAGCAATTAAAATGCCCATTTCTTTAGTTTCTCTGGATACTGTTTAATTATCCAATCTATCAAGATTCAAGAAAGAAAAGGATTAAACCAGGTTTTATAGTTCCAAAGATACCCAATTTCCTTTTATTGCCAAAAATTAAAATTGTCAATTATGAGATGATTATGACACAACCATATCAACCTAAAAATCTAATCTTTTTACTTTGAGAAATCAAAAATACCAAATAGATTCTAAGTGCTCTATGTTAACTGGTGTATATGTAAAGTAAAATACAATTAAGCTTTAAAACGTGGAATATACATTTTGTGTAAGCATTATGTTCTTGGGAATGTAATCTACAGAATATCTTCTTACTAAAACTTCAAAATCTTGATACCTGCACATGAAAAATCATAAAAAATATCTAGGTACAACTGTACAAAGAAACTGACACCAATATGCATACTTTCATAGAGAAGTGAATGCTTCAACAGTTACGTATTTTGGTAAAAGTTTTGAAAGTATGCATATTTTAAAAGTAATTAGGCTTTTAAATAGTGGAGTCTTAGACTATCAGATTTTTATTATTTTTTTTCTCAAAAAAAAAAAACATGTCAATATAACGCAAAATGAAAATCAAGGGTATATGGCATATCATTCTTTTTAAAAGGTGGTTTCTTGGTTTCTTTTCCCCCATAGGACACACTAATTTATTTAAGCCATAATCTCTTGATATTTAAACTTTTAAGTTCGCTCTGTAAAGTATACTCAGATTCCCTGCTGAAGTGCAATGACTATGCTGAAAAACTTAAGAAACAGTATGAGTAAATTTCACACAATTACTAACCTCCTAAGAATGTACAATGTTATCAGTTAGGAAACAATATTACTAAAGTCTTTTTTTTTTTTCTTTTAAATGTGGTGTAGGTGGAATAGCAAGTTTCTGATCTAAAACAAGTAATGCATTGCTTCTATAAAGGTGACAACATGTAAGGCAGTTCAAAGAATGCTGACTAACCAAACGAAATGCAGTTATTGGATTATCTTGCTATTCATATCAGCTTAACTTGTTATATCGCATTGCTCTTAAATCTGTACAGCACTCCATTTTACACAGAGTAACCCCACTCTTGATTAATCTGTTCTAAAGTGCCAGTATTATTTACACATTTTTTTAGCCAAAAGTCTGGCCAGTTGTGGCATCAGGTGAGGATGTCATCCCAGCTCTATTATCATTTACATTCACCAAGGGAAATTCTGGAAATTCAGCACTTGTCCCTGGTCCCCGAAGGTTCACCTGTCCATTGGCAGTGCTAAATTGAGTAGCTATTCCAGCTCTTGATCCATGATATGGAGCACGGAAGGGCTGTTCAAAGGAGCTCATTTGGTAAGCTTGGTGGACAGGCTGAGCCTCAGCTTTCTTCTGAGAAGTCACTTGATCCAGAAAGTCCTGTGTTGACGTGGCAGAAGCATGGTTTGTCTCATCACCTGAAAAGGGAAATGAGTGCTGTGAATCACCAACTATCAGTCCAAAGTGGGACTTATCCGGAGTTGTTCTTAGTGGAGAATTCATTCCTGATCGAAAGCTATTGATGGGCATGGCTGCATAGACTTGCTTGTCTATGGAAGAGAATGCTGGCTGATTTGGAAGGGTCTGGTTATCAGTCACAAAGTTAAGGCTCGGGCTATTCAAATAGGCATCATTTTGGCTAGTTCTGTCCAAAGCCTGCTGCAGAAACTTTGAGTATTCCTGCAACATGTTGGCTTTATCTGATGAGGATGCTTGGGAGCTTGATCCAACATTCTCTGACTGGGTGACCTCAGGTACTTCTGAAGAATTTATTGATATGCTAGAAGTCACCTCTGTGTCCGCAACACTAAATGATATCTCATGCTGTCCATTAGCTTTGTGGGAATAATGATCCAACAGAGTCTGCAGTACCTCATCTGGAATAACATTTTTGTCATGATTACTCTTAATCTCCACATTCAGTGCCTGTGAATCTAGTATGGATGCTGTGGTACTTTCATCGATAACACTTGCCACAGCTGCTTGTGTTACAGAAGGCTGAGAGGCTATAGTACCCACATTCAGTGCATACTCTCTATTGGTGTTACTTGCTGCCTGAAGGTATCGCTTCTTCTTCAAAAACTGCATGGCATCATCATAATTAGTACTGCTATGCACAGGTTTACTGGGCCCCTCTTGCAAGTTATCCACCTGATCAATGTCAGCACTGCCTTCTGAGTCCAGTAAAGCTTGTTTATCCACAAGCTCAAAAGCATACTTTGAAACTTTGCTCTCTTCATATGTGGATAAAGGTGAAATTGTTTGATTTTGCTCCAGTGGCTGTTTCAGACTTCTTTTACTGTTAATTTTTTTGAGAACCAACTTAGGTGGATGTATTTCTCCTGATGCATCTTCTAAATGTGATCCCCCAACTGAAGAATGTGGCATTTCAACAGCATACTCAGCTACCATATACTCGTCTTTTACTTTAGTACTTGAAGAATAAAGAGGCAAGTAATCGTTTTTGTCTTTCTTCAAGTCAGATTTGTCCAAAGCACTCTCTTTGTCCATCCCAGATGATTTTTTCTCGGTTTTCTGCCTTTTCTTTTTTGGCAGTGAGTTATCTTTTGGTGATGTAGAAAAGCCAGAATCTTCCTCAGATGTCAGAAGGCCACCTTTGATGGCACATCTGTTCAGTTTTTTGTCATGATTTTCATGGCACATACGTTTATGTTTTAAAACACGATCTGTTCTGGAAAAATACTGTCGAATTCAGAGTGGGTTTTTTGTTTCAGTTTGTGTTTTTGGTCAACCAAGAAAGGAAAAAGAAAAAAGCAATTAATATAAAGACCGACAGAAGTACAATAATGTAGGCAGTTCCAAATTAATTTGCCAAGCCAATTATCTATTATAAATCTAACCAACTAGCAGTTGGGAAGTTCTTCAAATAGTTGTAGTAGTAACAGTTTCTAATTTAATTTATTAGAATTATTTTATAATTTAATTTAGGATAGAATTTTCAAATGTTCAAACCTCAATGAAGTGGATTAAAAAAAAAAAAAATTTCAAAACCCCCCTTAACCTTAAAACAGAATCAACCCTGG
>KE801924.1:0-10140 GCA_000465285.1 Eidolon helvum | reverse complement strand
ATTTAAAAAAATCATTTTATTATAATCATATACTAATAAGTTCCATGGGTTTCTGTCTAGACCTTCTATTCTATTCCATGGGTAGGCTATTCAAAGCCAGAAACAAAATGCTTTAGTTATTAAGACTTTATATTTGTATATAGTGTAGATAAATACATAGAATATATACTAAAAATGGTAAAGTTTACTGTATGTAAATTATACCTTAATTTAAAATAATGAAGTCTGGAGTCAAAAAAACATATTTTCTTTAAGATAAAAAAAAAGAAAGTGAAAATTTAAACTATTTATATGCGTAGCTCTACAAAACATCCTGAGGAAAAATCCTCGGCTATTTTGCAAAATAAAACAAATCACTATTAGCCCACCCTCCTTCGAAAGACCAAAACTTTACATGGATGAACAGATATGGTACTAGGAACTTGTTGAAGTTTTCTTTTGATTATTTCAATTTTCTCAGTGAAATAGGAAGCAGGCAATCAACTGAAAGTGAGAGAGTAAGAGGAAATGATGGAGGTTTATGGAAAGGAGAAAGTATACAATATTTAGGAGAAAGGCTGGCAAGTTTTTTCTATAAAAGATCAGATAGTAAATATCTTCGACTTTGAAGATCATGCAATCTCTGTTACAATTACTCAAATCTTCTACTGCAGAGAGAAAACAGCAGTAGACGTTACATAAAGAAATGGGTAATGGCTATGTTCCAATACAATTTTACTTACAGTAATAGGCAGCAGGTGGAACTGGCCGCTGGGCTGAAATACAGACTGCATCTAGATGAGTGGTAGATTGAATGGACTAAAAGTAAATAATTTCCAGTAGCCATTAAGGGGCCACTTGAAGTTTAAAGTGACCCCAATTCAACATAGCTTTGTTTTATTCCTGGTATGGAAAGAATCAAAGTTCTCAAAGTTGTATGTAATTCAGCCAAGTGAGTACTATGGTTGAGAGGAGCAAGGGGTATGTACGTAAGCAAGAGAGTGATTATGATAAATGATGAGTGAATTTAAACTGGGTAAGGAAAGTAATGAAACTATGAGGAAAACAAGGGAAAATGAAAAGGAGGTAAAATCACTGGATATAGGTTTTCGTGGAGACAAAAGATTGTTGAAACCTAAGTACTAGAAGGCATGAAGAAGAATGAGTGGAAAATGAGAAATTTAAATCATGAAGAGGTTGAAGTTTGGTAGCCACTAGTCTAAGGCATGACCAAGAGTGAGGTAGAATAAATAGCAAGATCACCAACAAAACAGAGGTCTAAGAACAGAGGAGGACATTCAAAAAATAACTTTAATAGGTATTGGCAAACTTTTTCTATAAAGGGCCAGATAGTAAATATACTAAGCTTTGTGGCAAAGGGGTACAAACCAAGGATATTGTATACATACTCATATAACGAGTGAAAAAAATTTTCACAAATTATTTATTGATGAAATTCAAATATAATGATGATGATGACAGAATATAATTTTTCACCATACAAATGTACTAATAAGAAGACTGGAATTATTCTTATGGGAGGAGGTAGTATTTCATCACACAAGAGTTTAAAATTAATGTTCCCTACCATCAGTCCATTGTAAATGTTTACCTACTAATACTCATCTGCATGAGATTTTATATATTCCATCTTCGAAACTGTCTAGTCTCAAAGATAGGTCCTGATATCAATTCATAAAAACACAATTTTAATTAAGAATTATTCACCACTTGGAAGGCATTTATAGAATTCTACTAGATTCTTCTCTTTGATATTTGCCTTTTAGCATGTCATTACGTTGCAGATTAATTACTTCCAAATGAAGATTAGGTAGGGTTATGGTTTAATGGATTTTGAAATAGGGACTTGCATCAACATCCAAAAACTGATAAAAGTGTAGTTTGAGCTTAGAAAATATCTACCTCATATTTGTGTGGGAATGGAGATTTTGCTTCTTGTTTTAACTTGTAAAAACATGAAAAGTGTATAAAGCAGCACTCTGTGATTTGATGTTAGCAGCTACCAAAATGACTTTACCAGAGTACAAGTTTCATTATGAGCATTATTTTCCCCTTGCAATAGTAAACTGACTTTATTAAGAAGGACAGTCAAGTCTTCGGCAAAAGCTAATTTCCAAAGCCATTCTTGAGCGTTTAATAACAGTAGTTGAGAATGGTTCATTTCATTTAGAAAAAATTTAACCTTAGCTCTATATTCAAAAATTCCCAATAAAAAAACTTTACCAATTCTAAGATATTAAACTGCTGTACAGTAGGATTAAGTGAGGATATTTGGCTTTCGTATCAGACAAAAATTCATGGAACCAATGATGGTTAAATCCACCAGAGTGAATGTAGTTTACTGATGACACTACTGGTTCAAAGACACGTAATATGTTCAAATGTTTCCACAAAGTACTGCTCATGTAATCTAATAGCCACATGCTTTAAATACTTTACATTTTCTCAAGCTTTGTATATTAGTACAACTAAACATTTTTCTGCTCCACATATACTACTACTACCATTAGTTGTAACACATTTTAGCAGAATCCACTTCAGATTATATTGAAATGTTTTATCAAGTATTCTTTTAAGAAAAAAGCTTGAGATTTAATTCATATTCCATGCAATTCACCCATTTAAAGTGTATAATTCCATTTTGATAATATTCTGGACTATAGCTGTTCCACAGAGGCTAATTCTTCAGTCACTTCAAACTTGGCACTGTCTCCTTGAATAAGTTAACGACTGAGTAGTACTGATAACATCTGTCAACTCATCAAGAGCCAAGAACACCACTTGGAATCATTTGCCTTGTTTTTTTTAATTGACTATTGATGTTATTCCATGTAGGATTTCATTTGAAAATGAGGGTTCCACAATAAAAGCTTAAAAACCATTACCCTATACAAATTTTACTCCTTAGTTCCTTCTGATTAAATTGTTATTAAATTTCAACATTTATTCTTCCTTTGAAATATCTAACTATTTCATTCAATTCCTAGTCTTAGTATCTTATTGTAAGTTCAGGCCCTACCATCAGAGTATGATAGTGGCATTCCTAAGAAATCTCATTATAAAAGTAACTGTCTCACTGAGGAAGGAAAAAAAAGAGTGGGATTAGTTTCAGAAGTTACTTTCCTGCAGTGGGAAAAAAATATTAATAGCTAATAAATTAATCTGAAACCCAAACACTGCTCAGCAAATAAATCCAGACTGTCACAGAAGTAGTAGCTTCAACTCTCAAATCAGCACGGTAATGATTTAATGTAAACTTTAAGTTTACATTATTCAGAAATATATTTACCACTCAAGAACTGTCATACAAAATGTAAAAACAATAAATTTAACAGCTTGGAAATATAAAATATTACATGAAATACGGGGTGAAATGACTAAAAATGCTATTATTCTGCTAATAGTCTGTTATCACTATGTACTTCTTAGTTGTGATTTCTTTTCAATATTATAAAAAGCTAGGTAACAATGGCTAGCCACTGAGCAAATTTCCCTACTAAATAATAATGAAGACTTTCAGTGACTAAGCAGAGCATCAAGCAATGCTTCTGGTAGGTAGCCTCTACCTATCCCTGTAAAAATTCCCTTCTCCACCCTTGCTTAGCACTTAAGCTCTTTAATGTCTCTTGCTCAGTCCCTAATATTTATGCCCATGGCTTCTGCATAAGGGAAAACCTTCCATTTGTCACTGACTTCTAATATTAAAAAAAAAAAAAATACCTTTCAGTTTCAGGTTCCGTCATCCATTTCCCTCAATTGTCATATATTAAAAAAAGTCTGAAGAACAAATTTTTCCTATAAGGATAAAATTAGACCTTTTCAAGACTCCAGAATTAACAGGTCATCAGACTCAATGGCCCTCTCCTCTATCCTATGATAAAGAACTAAAAGGCAGATGAAGTAGGCAAGAACATACTTGACTGATTTTCAGGATAAAGAGAATTCCTCTATTACGTAAGTACAAAAGGCTTATGTAGAACACTATGTGGTTTTGAACAATAGCAATAAGTATGTTGCTTTCTTTGGGTGGTATTCATTTTAATTTTTCACAATTGCTTCCCCCCCACCACCACCACCAGTTTTAAGTAAGTAATCCACAATCTGGCCAATTCCCCAAAGTAATTAAGGGTTGACTGAATATATTTTCTGGAATAATTTTAAAAGCACACTGAAAGTTCTTACACAACAGTCATCCTTTAAGTGCCATCAGAAAGGCAAAATCAAAATAGATAATAAAATGTAGGTAAAGACTTAATTAAGCACTTTAAAGAATTCACAGAGGGGTACAATTAAATGGGGGGAAATATAAACTTTTGGTTAATTTGTGTTATCAGCTTTTTCACACAGCTGTGAAAAGAGACAACACAAGAGTTCTATCGGAAATAGAGAAGTACTTGCATCAATGACCAATAATGCAAACACCGGAAAAGCAGCATGGGAGATGAAGCTGGATAGAGAAGTAACTACTTAGTACTACATTAAGATGTCAATCCTAAAACCTACATTTGCTTCTTAACAGTATCATGAAGTTAGATTCTCCCCAAAAGATCTACAGAAGATCAAAACAAGTTATAAAATAGGTAAAGGCTGTTTTTACTACCGTGGCTGCTTTCAAAGAATGTTAAGATACTTTGATAAAATTCAAATGGGGGTTGAAAATAACATTTAAGCATTTTTGTAAAATAGAAACTCTTCAGAGATAACATCTAAACATCTTAAAAAGTATCCAGAAAAATAAGAATGAATGACCCATAAGTAAATTTAGATTACCCTAAGTATTCTAAATCCTATTTCTTTATCATGACTGTGTCCAAATCAGAAAGTACATTTTGTCAGCCACTCTTCCACCAAAGGCCCAAGTAAAATATATGAATTCTGAGTTTAAGTATCATTAAAAGTCAGTCAAATAAAAAAACTTTATCAACAAATAAAAAATGTTGTTGGCCAATCCAGATATCTGAAAACTTAATTTAAGATCTGAAAGGCATGAATGTTGGTCATCCATTTAACTAAATTCTGGAATAATAATGCTTGATTTTACAGATAAGGAAACTAAGGGGGCAACATGATTAAGTAATGTGCTTCAGTGAGCACAACTGGGTAATGACACAAAGTAGTAGTTGCCGAAATGGCAGCTTCAAATACAGGTACTTGAGCTCAAGTAACTAACTGGGTATTTTTCCAAAAGAATACAATGTCAAAGGATTTGTAAAACAAAGCATTAGATCTAGGCTTGAATGTGTTAATGCTTCATCTTTTGTAGAATGTAAAATAATTTGAGGATGGGGAACAGGTAAGAATCCATATTAAAGGAAGGCAAACTAATGAAAAGAGAAACTGACATGTTCTAGACTAATCATGTTTTCTAAAGTATGAACATGATTTTTAAAACCACAATAAAACCAAAACATCAAAAATAAGTTGTTGTCAGAGTAACTTAAAAAAAAATTAGGAAGTTCTATGTGTTAAGTTAAATTTGGGGAGTCCTTTTATAGTTCTTTTTTAAATTCAGTGCATCCTGCAGTGTTAAAAAATGAAGAGGATTTAAAGTCCAAAAAAATAACCTTCTTTGTTTCACTGTACTATTCAGTAGTTTCCAAGTTTTGTATATTTCTCATAAACTGGTCAAAACTGAAGTGATATTACATTCCTTGAAGTGTAACACTGTTGTTTTCATTTGTTTAAAAAAATTTTAATATCTAAAAATAAATGCGATTAATAAATCTGCAATTATATAAATACATTATTTTAAATATTAGTTATAGTTAACAAAAAAAGTAACACATTGGCTCAATTTTCAGATTTCTTTAAAAAACAGTAATATTCTTCCATCATACAAATTAAATCCTATGGTACTATATGGTGCTTACAGGATAAATTTGACACTCTTTAGTTTGGCATCAAGGCTTGACGATGTAAAATCAAGCATTGTAGTTTTGATTCCTTATCCCTATTCTACCCACTCCTTTCTGCTCTACTCAGAATAGTCATTTACATGTTGTCCACCTTGCCTTTGCTCACTCCATACCAGCAGGAATATGCTCTTACTCCTACATCCACAGACTTCATTTCTGGTAAGCATACCTAAATACCCACAAGTCATAAGGCCAGGTCCAGGAGAGGCTCTTTTACCTGAATGAAATAAAAAGCTTCAAAAGTTTTTGTGAACTGAAAATTTTCTTGGTGCGTGATCTACCCCTTTCAATAGCATACTCGTTAAGGACGTGACCTTTGAAAACCTAGATTGTGTCATTACCCAGTTGTGCTCACTGAAGCACATTACTTAATCATGTTGCCCCCTTAGTTTCCTTATCTGTAAAATAATAATTAATAACAATAACAATGACAACAACAATACCCTCCTCACAGGACTCCTGTGAGGACAAAGTAAGATAACTTATGTATTCTGTTTAATACAGTGCTTAGAAGAGAATAGGTACTCAATAAATTTAGATAGTATTATTAGCTTTATGACAGAGATAAATTCTTAGGAATTTCTAGCTTTTTAACTACCCTAAAGTACCTGCCACCTTCTGGTTCTTTTAAACTAGCATGTTTGACACACTATTATCCAGCACCTACAATTGTTCTGATGTCTGCCTGTCTGCCTGATTTTTAACTTGCTACTCTCTGTTTCTGAATTATCTGCTATCTGTTTATCTATGCTTTCCCAAAGATTCCCAACTTCAGTAAACCCCAGATTTTTCTCCTGGTCCTAGCTTCCATGTGCTTCTGTTTTACTCCTTATAGTTCTTGTGGTGACACTTGACTCCCATGTAACCCATAGACTTACAAAATCTACATCTACCTCACAGGGCCAGTTAAGTTCTATCCCTTCCATGGAGCCACTTTTGTGAACCCTCACTGGTCTATTTCATGTAAACTAAAGCACAGGTTGTCTATACTACTATATAGGATTTGTCAAATTGTGAGTCACACAATTCACATGTTCATTCATTCAATGATGATACATAAATAATGAGACCACTTCAAGAGATCTGTTAAGCTACAGACTTGTCAAAACAAATGACAAACAACAATTTTTTTAAACTATAGACACTACGACAAAGAACATTTTACATGTATTTGAGGGGGAGGGGTAATTACACTTACGCACAAAATATATACACTTAATTGAAAACTCATTCTCCATATTTCAGTTCAAATGCATGTTAAAATGGAGTTAATCTTCTTGATGACTTTTCCTATCCCTCCTCAAGACACCTTTAAAGTACTGTACAGTGTTTTATACATACATACATATGAATATGTGTGTATGGTTTCTTTACTATCTTTACTGAGAAGTTACACAGTGTGAAACTTTTACATGTGCTTTATGTAAAATCAAATTTTAGTGTGACTTATTGAAAATTTTGCAGTGCAAAAACAATCTGGTTTCTGAAAGCTTTGTTAAAGCAGAGAATGTCAGCCACAGCAATCTGTACTTCCCTGCTTAATCTTTCTTGGCAAGCTCTGCCCATGCCAGTGCCGTCTGGCTTCAGCGATCACAATGCCAGGAGCTGATAGTGCAGACAACATTCTCAGTAACATAAACAAAATTCATTTCCTTCATCTTCCAAAGAAGAGTTAAAACCTATCTAGGTCTTTAACACTTTCTTTTAATAAGATTTCTCCATTATAGTTAATAAACTATAAATTAGGGCTTTAAAATAATCAGAGGAAAACTATAATTTTTATTACTAACTGAACCATACTGAAGGAAATACTAAGTGCTGGGCTTAGTCAAGGGTGAATCGACTTTCTCTGACTCCACCCCACTAGCTCAACTGGTTTAAAAAATAATAATGCTATTATTCAGCTATTTAACATAGTTGTGAGTTAAAGTCATAAGTCAAGAGGAGAAGAATATCAACATATGTTTTCAGGCATGAAGAATGCTTACATAGAAGACAGGTTTTCCAGTCTTACTACATTTATATCCATAAAATTGTACACATTCAAGAACTAAAGCCTTAAAAAAAACTTTATTGGGAAAGAAACCTAATATATATGCATACTTCAGAATGACTTGACTTATTTTCAGAATATCTTTTATTTTGGGGAGGAAAATCATTTCATAAAAACTTCCCCATATACAGAAATGGTTTCATAACATTTTTACTAATGAAATAAAAAATTATAAAAAGTGGCACAACTATATAAAACAACCATAATTTGCTGTAATAGTCAGAATATCAGGATAGGTATTCTTGACTTACTATTTAGCGGAATTTAGAATATTAAAATAAAATATTGAATATACGTACTTAAGTTCTTCACTCCTCAAACTCATGCTCCCTCCCAACGTCAATAAGACCATCATTTCCTCAGAGTAAAATAACAAGGTGACTAGAAAAGAACACAACTGGATATATGTCATTCTAACATTTATTCTATATATGCATTTGGAAATGCAAAGGAAAAGGTACCTCAGATAAAAGCATCTGATCACATAGTAGATCTACCACCAGTGATGATGAATGTTTAACTTTGGTATGTATGTACCTGAGCAGTAATTCTGACCCTAAACAAAATGATCAATTAGGATTATCTTCAACCTTTGCTCCAAGAATTCACCTTTTCTCCCATATCCCTAAACATATTGTAAGCAAAGAATCTATAATACATTCACAGAAAAGATACAATCTTCCGTAACTGCTAATAATAGCAGTCCCAAGTATATTTGAATTTTGGCAGTCAAGGATCAGCCTCAGGATGAAAAAGTAGTCTCCCCTAAAATGGTATTTCACAGGCTAGCACAAATTTAGGAAACAGAACTGAGAGACTATCCAGGCTGAGTTTTAAAATTTTTATTTGAAAACCAAACCAAGCTAGGTCTTGGGTTTTATTTTTTTTAAAAACCACAGAAGATTTCTTTATTGGTGGCAAAAGCAGCAAAGCAGGTAATGATTTTTAATCATGTTGCAAATGTAGGGGAGGCTGAAAGACTGGAGAAGACAGTATAATGAGACCTAAAAGGATAAGGGAGGCTATAAGGAAAAAGTCTGTAAGAACTGGTAATTCTTTTCACAACATGACCTTTGAGAATCAGTTCATAGGTGACTACAGTACCTTCTTAACAATTTAAACATGGATAAACATAAGCGAAATCTTTTTACTGACATAACTATTTCGATGTATTCTTCTAAACTAAGAGTATAAAGAGAGAGAAAGCCTTGACATGGGCAAACTTTAGCGAACTACCCCCCTCCAAAACTAAAAGTCATTTAAAACATGAAAGAACAGTAAGGGCAAAATAATAAATAATGAAGAACATATTTGTGGTTCTAAATATATATTCCCAGATAAGTATAGTTTATAGGTATGTTGATTCTAAGACAAAAATATCTGTCTTCAGAAAGAGTCCATAAAAAGAATCAAGAAAATGAATAAAAAAAGAAAATCTAGTTTCCTTACATCTAAGTTCCTGGGAGCTGATGCGGAAGGACACAGGATCAATGGGGTAAAACTGAGTCTCTTTTCAAAAGAAACTTTTCTCTGTTAAAGAATGACAGTGACTGGTTTGTCCTGGTTCCTTTCAATTGCTTACATTCTTCTAAATATATTCTCTATGAGAACTCCAGCATTTGCTTCAGCCCCTTTTAAATGTTACCAAACCCAAAGGAAGCATTGGTGGCAAAGCAAGAAAATCTTAAAAATGCCAAAAGATACTGTTCTGCTTCTAACCCCATTCTGTATTGTTAGTGATTTCACATGTGTACTCTGGAGTCACAGAGACTTGAGCTGGAATCTTGGATACATCATACACTAGATCATATAAATTTAGAAAAGTTTCTTAACTTCTGTGTGCTTTATACTATTTCCTCATCTAAAAAAATGGGAATAGTAATCACTCCTCTCTTTCAAGATTAATGTATGAAGTAAATCAGATATTTAACAAAATATTTGCACAATATCTGCTTTTCAAGATACCCAAAGGCCTAGCTCAAGTTTTTTTCCCAAATAGTGAGATTAGAGGATTATGACCAGAATTTACTAGAACAGAAAATAGCAGCGCATGCAGTAAAGCTTAAGTATAGTTTCAAAAATCTTTTTTTCAGATTCTCATTCTCTCTCCCTTCCCCCATCCCTTCCACATCCTCTCCCTCTCTCCTCCTCCCCCTTCTGCCCCCTCCCCCC
>AWHC01202334.1:0-11740 GCA_000465285.1 Eidolon helvum | reverse complement strand
CGAAGCCAACGACCGTGAGTCCGCGGTGCCTCGGGGTCCGGGTGCGGGTGCGGGCAGATGCCGAGAACAACCCCCGTACCTCTGCGGGGGCGACCAAGGCTACGATTGGTGAGGTCCGCGTGGCCACCTCCGTCTTGGGCTTCTTTGTGGTGCTGAAAGGAACACGCATCGGGCCAGTGGGACATTGGCTGCGCTCCTGGGACTCGGGCGCTCCAGCTGCCTGGGAGAGCAGGGAGCTGCTGGGGCGGAGACGTTAGCTAGAAATAAGATGGTATTTTATTGCGGTCCTTTATTGAGTACTTTGTGTGCCAGGCCGAGCCAGGATAGATACGTTATTTGATCTTCCCAGAGGCCCTATGAGTAGAACCTATGCTATCACCATTTCTGCAGAACAGAAAGCTGAGGCACAAGATGGTTAATTAAGTTGCCCAAAGTCACACAGCCATTAGTGGTAGAAATGCTGAAGGCCCCAGTTCCCAGCATGTCCGTGGTGGATGGAGAGTGGAGACCATACCATATGGGAAACTGAAACCCAGAGGAGAGGAGCTATTGTATACCGCAGACAGGATGAGGGACCTTTAGAGCTTCTCTCAAGGAGTGTGTCCAGTGCCAGTGCCTCCAGGCTGGGCAGCAGCATCCATGTGGGCATCAGCTGACTTTGGGGCTTTGACAGGAAGAGGAGAGAGAAAATGGTGCCAGTGACCTTACTGGGATGGGAGTTGGGATGCTGGGGGAGCTCTATCAAGGTGCTATTTCAAAGGGTACAGGGTTCTGCCTAGGCCAGAGGATCCCTGTGATCAGGCCCTTAAGGAATGTGCAGCAAGGAGCCTTGTGGTGTGTGGGAGGGAATTCTGGGCAGAGGACCTAGCCCGGTCCAAGGCTCAGAGGCCCAAGTGCAGTGTGTATTTGATCAGACCAGAGAAAGAATATATGGGTTGAGGTGGATGGAAGAGATGAGACTGGACTTGATTTTATTGGCACCATACAGGGTCTGCTTCCCTCCATTCTGATGCTTGGCTCTTTGCCATCACAAAACAGATCATCCCCACTGGACTTCGGTTAAGAGACAGGAGTCAGAGCTGGAAGGGATATCTTCAGGTCACTTTCTTCAAGTTTACAACTGAAGAAACCAAGACCCTCCCCAAAGGGGACATGACTAGCCCAGGATCCTGCTGCTAGAAAGTGGCAGAGTGGGTACTAGAACCCCAGCTTCTCTGAAGTCATACCTGAAGTGCCAGCTCTTTTCGCAGACTTGGATCAAGAGCTTAAGGAAAGAAAAGTTCAGGACACAGTGCTTTCTGGAGATCTGAGGGAAACTCTTCCAGAAGGGCCCTCTCCTCTCCTACAGGAAAAGCAGACCTCTTTGGGGGTGGGGAAAGATGGAGCTATCAGTGAGGACCACAGCTGGAGGGTGATATTTTCCCTTTCCCCTGAAGCATTGATATGAAGCTGCCTTCCCCTCAGGGCCTCTTTTCTGCTATTTACCTGAGCTTGTGGCTTGGTTTTCCATGGGGCTAATGAGTCTTAATCTGGGCAGCATCTTCTAGTTCAAAGGCCCCTGAAGAGTTTTAGAGATTTGTGTGTCACTCATTCATTTAACAAATATATGCCAGCGCCTGAATTTGGGGGTACAGCAGTTAACAAATTAGACAAAAATCTCTCCCTTCATGAATTTATATTATAAGTTCATGGGGCAAGCAAACTATAGACCTAATAAATATGTGAATATAGCACATGCTGATGGTGAGAGATGCTCTGGAGAAAAACAATGCAGGGAGGCGGGTAAGAAGGGTGACTTCCTTGGTTGGGGCTCCATTGGCTCAGTGGGCCCTGAATGAAAGAGGCCCCACCACTTCCAGGTCTTTAGCCACCAGAATTTATTCTGCGACCCTTTGTCCTGGAGGAATAATAGGGATGATGATGATGGCATTACTTGCCATACACCATGCTAGGGGCTTTTTGTATCTTATATTTAATCATTACAATAGCCCTGCAGGGCAGCTCACATCCCTATTTGGCAGATAAGGAAACTGAGGCACATGATAATTAAGTCATATGGTCAGGAGGTGGCTCAGCCAGAGCTGATTGCCCTGGGGCAGCAGCTCTGAGCTTCCCAGGTTGTATCTGTGAGGCCCCAGAAAGTCCAAGACTGTCTCCCACATCGGGAAAGCTATGTGGAACTTATCAGGAAAACAAAGTGATAGCAGGCCTGTCTGTCGCCTCAATACATCCCAGCCTTCCCTGCCCAGACACTGACCACCTGTCCCAGAATACACAGAGGGACTGTGTCTGGGCATTTACACTGGACCAAGCATGCAGGATGTGGTTTAGCAGCAAGAAAACCACAAGATTACTTGCCATGTAATGACTGTGCAAAGGGCCAGGAAATATTTGTTCCTTGTGCTACTGTGTCTAAGCCTTTCTGGAAGAGGGACAGGCATCTATTAATCTGGGGATCATTAGTGTCACTCATGGAAGGAGAGTTTTGTAGATTTCTCTCTGTGCCTAGTTTTGGGTCTGCTGTATGAGCAGCATGTGTGGATCGGGAAGAGTCAGGTGTGGTGAAGGCCCCCAGGGCTGGACTTGAAGTCCAGCCAAGGAAACCAGACATCCTCTCAAGCGAAGAGCAGGATGATGGCAGCATGGGGGTCACTAGGCCTGAGTCCTCTTGACTTGGCCACTAACCCTCTGAGCCCACCACCGCTCATGGCAGAGGGCTGGCTGGCAGGGGAGTTCTGAGATTCTCTTTAGCATGAGACTGTTGGAGATAAAAGTATAGTAATGAGGGTGAGAGGAATGCAGAAAGACCACAGAGAAGGCAAATCAGAGTGGACTCCACAGCTGGGAGGAGAGAGAAGAAGAGGTGGAGGGATGAGAATAAAGAAGCTGGGTGAACACGCCTCTGGCCTCTCCCAGGGCCGGTTGGGAGTAGGTGGCTCAATAGATCCTGGCTGCTTTCTACACAGCACCACAAAAAAGGTAGTTATCGACTCCAGTGGGAATGAATTCCATTCCCTTCCCAAGAGCAGTTCTTGGGAAGCAGGAATGAAATCTGGATGATGGGGCACCTCTGAGAGATGAGGGGCACACACCTGGCTCCATGGGCGGTCTTGCCCATGCTATCCCATCTTCAGGGTTTTGCTGAGTCCTGGCCGTGTGGACGTGGGGTGAGTTAGAAGGAAAAACAGCTTGTCTGGGGACGTCTTGACACTGAGAGGGAGAAGAGGCATCTCCCACACCTGCCATTCCTCTGGAATATTCTAACCCAGGAAACATTGAGGACCAGGGAGGGACTGTTCACTGTTCCTCATTATGCACTGCGTGGGACCCTCCCTCTCATCCCACATCCTTTTCTCTCCCCTCAGTGCTTCCTCTGGAGAGGCAGCTCCATGAAGCCACCCGCCGGAATGACATCAGAAGGATGAAGGAGCTGATTGGCAGGAGAGTCAATATAAGGGCCAGAAACCACGTGCGTAAACGGGCTTTTCCTAATCGACTGAGATAGAGACAGAGTGGTGGGGACACCTCTACCCAAGAGGGACAGTTCATGGAGCCCGCATTTGTATATATTAAATGGGGGGAAACTCAGGTTGTTCACATTGTCTCAAGGTCTCTGAGGTCTCGGCCAAGGTCAGGGTCAGGATTCTGGCTAGGCTTGGGCAATTCCATAGCTCATAGTCTTAACCCACTGTGACCCATGTGAAAGGCATACCCAGGGAACAAAGATTAGAGTCAGGAGGCCAGGGGTCAAAGGTAAGAACTCAGAAGTTAGCAGACAGGCAGATGGGGCAGACACCTGGAGGGACAAAGATGGGGTGGTGCCTGTGGTCAGAAGTCCAGGGGTTTGAGACCAAGAGAGACCAGACCAAGAGAGGCTGAGCATACATGAGGCAGAAGTTTAGCTCAGTTCTCTGAGGGCTAGCTGTACCCACTGAGTGTGTAAAGCTGCTGCCATTGGGGCCTCAAAGGCAGCTCCACTGATGAAGCTTTAGGGAAGGCTGCAAATGGGGCAATCTACAGCCCTGCTGGGGAAGGGGACAGAGGAAAAAGCCATTCCTTGTGGTGGCAGACACTGAGGACAGGCCTAGGTACCACCCAAGGTAGCCTCTCCCCGCCTTGGGGCTCTGGCTGTCAGGAGCACCTTAGAGGAGATGTCGGCCTTAGTGCCAGGTCAGTGGAAGCTGAAAGGATTGGATCCAAGATTCCTGACTACAGCAGAGGCTACTCTGTCTGGCGTGACACAACAGGAATATAATCTGGGTCTTCAGAGCCTGCCCTGGGGCTCATCAGTAGTAACAGGAATTCTGGAGTGCATCTGGTGTGTTTTGATTTCCAGAACACTCATTCACTTGTTTCCTGGTGGTCCTCACTCACCCATGGAGAAGTGAGGAGGGCAGGCACAGAGGGGGCAGCAAGTCACCTTAGGTCACACAGCATGCTGTTGGTGACTGAAACCTTGATTCTCAACTGGACAAGCACTAGCAAAGAAGCATAGACTTGTAGGATGATAGGATGCTAATGTCAGACTTATTCATTCATTCATTCATTCATTCACTAATTGATTCATTCAATCAGTGAGCATTTGTTAAGGGCTAGGTGCTAGGGACAGACACGGTTCCTGCCCTCTTGGAGCTGATAATCTGGTGGGGAGGATTGACATTTAACGAAGTATATCACAAACAATTTGTTCTCACTGTGGTAAATTGAGAGCATGTGTGGGTTGAAGGCCTACCCCTCCTTCAGGGGTCAGGGAAGGCTTCCCAAGGAAGCGGTGTTTTTACAGGAGCCAGTGAAGAAGGGCAGAGTTCCAGGCAGAGGAGACAGCATGGGCAGAAGCTTTGAGGAAGGAGCAGCTAGTCCCCAGAGAGACAGACCAAACAGAAAATTAGTGTTTTCTTTCATTGTCTTCTCACAAGCAGAAAACTCCCAAGGGACCCTGGCTTCCCTTAGACCTGCTCGGGTGTGTTAAGGGCCAAAGACCATGATGAATTGCCAGGGTGGTCTGAGAATGAGATGGGGGGTCAGAGCCCTTCACCCCTGTTCTGAGGGCAAGAGGGGACAGAACCCAGATTTTCAGGGTTCTTGGAGAGTAATCACAGGCCCCAGGTGGCTGCCCAGCAGAGGGAGTAGCAGGAACAGACTTAGAGGCAGGGAAGCTGGCATTTCTGAGAAGTAGTGAGTCCCAGGATTGCAAGTTTGCCCAAGAGCAGTAGGGGCTATGAAGAATTTTAGGTGGGGGACACATGGATTTAGTCATCGTGTTTTACTACATTCTTTTCAGCCACTGCTGTGTGAAAGAAGAGGAGGGGAACAGAGTGGGGCTGGGACCCCAGCCAGCTGGTCACCAGAGCCAGCAAAGGCCCTTCCGCTTTGCAGATCAGCTTCCTGGCGGGGTCATGAGGAAGGCGTGGGAGGTGGGTCAGGCAGCCAGCCGATGCCTCACAGGTTTCCTCTTACTCCTGGCAGGTGGGCAGGGTGGCCCTGCACTGGGCTGCAGGTGCGGGGCACGAGCAGGCTGTGCGGCTGCTCTTGGAGCACGAGGCTGCTGTGGATGATGAGGATGCGGTACGGGACCCTAAAGAGGCATGGCTGTGTGTGTATGTCAGTCTGTATGTCTGTCTCAGGGCAGAGGCGGGGTGCCAGGGCTCACTCTGGGTCTACAAGTCAGCTGTCGTTGCCTAGGTTGCCGCTGATACGCAGATGTCCAGGTACAGGGTGGGCAGGGAATTAAAGCGTTCAGGGGCCAGTGACACCGAACTGATCCCATTTTTCCCTTGCAGAGTCATACAGATCTCTCCATGTTTGAGGGCCTTTCAGTTCTCAGCCTTTTGCAGTTTCTTATACCATGTGAACAAAGAGAGATATGGGATGTAGAACAGATAATTGGGTGGATTAATAAAGGCCTTATTAGTTAAGTCATCAGGAGATAGGTCTCTCATGATGTGCCACAGGGCTCTGTCCTGGCTAACCCTTTAACCAACAACTTGCATAAAGACTAACAGTCTTATGTAACAAATTGGCAGGCAGCACATTGGTAAGAGAGCAGTGAAGAACAACAGAATCTATAAAATTAGCTGTACAGGTTTGGGGAAAGGGCTGAATCTGACAATGACATTTGACAGGGATACATTTAAGAGTCTAAATTTAAATTTTAAAATTATAAACTTCCTGGCAGAAACAGCTTCCATGGAAATACTTTTCTTTGTCCTGGCTTCTCTCTGCTCCCAGGCCCCACCACTAGCAGGGCTTGAGTGGGGCTTGGGGCTTGATTACAGGCTGGGGCTGGGGGTGGGGCAGCACCTCCCCACTCCTTCCTGCACCTGCTTAGGTCTCATTAAGTGACTCTGGAAGGAGAATGTCTGGGATCCTTAGTCTGATTTTCCCAATAACGCACTGGAAATTCTTTCGTTAGCCCTTTTACCTGCAAAGACCCCCAATATTGCCTCTGTGCTCTGTGATTTCTTCCTTGAGGGATGGAGTGAGAAAAGAAGATATGAGGGAGAGTAGTAAGAGAGTGCTTTTATAAATCTCAGTTTCCTTTGCAAATAGCAATTTGAAAAATAAGAAGGCTGGTGGGCATGCCTATTTTAATAACAAGAGGGTGAAGGAGACACTGGAGAAGGGAAATCCTATGGTTGGGAGGAGGTCTCTAGTGATATGCCACCAGACTCTGTCCTCAGCAGTTCCTGGAACTACAACTGTCAGATATCCATGGGGTTCCCACTGGCAGGAGGCTGTGGCCTCCATGACTCTCCTCCCCCAGCCTTGAGCCTTGGACCTTTCAATTCCCAAGCTCCTGTGGGCTTCTCCTCCTTTACTCTGCTCTGTGCTCACTCATTCCCTCCCGCATCCAGCTAGCCCACAATTACTACCCCGGGCTGAGCTCTGAGCCAGTGCTGGGTCTTTTGGCCTCTTTGGCTCTAGCTGACACCCATCTGAGGTACTATGGCAGGTCCAGCACCTTCCCCAAGATTTCAGGAGGAAGGGCTCAAATTCTTCTGGTTACTGCTGGCTCTTGCTTTCAACTTCTGCTCAATTTTTATCCTCTTAAATTTTAAGAGGAATAACCTGTTGTCTCTACTCTGGCATCAACCCAACCATGGATCTCGGTCTCTTTCTCTGATTTCTATAGAGACCCTATACACATGGCTTTTTGTGGGGAACAGGCTGTCCAAAATAATAGATAGAGGGGATTTACATCACACATGAAAACAATGTAAAAATCCTAAAATTCTATCTTTGACATTCCTGCTTTTTAAAGTCCCGTGGCACTTTCCCTGTCTTGGGCATAGCCTCTGTTCCCAAGCCCCTCTTCAATGCTGTCCTTGTTTTCCCAGCCCCAGCCTTCACTTCCAAATTTCTACCTGTTCACCCTAATTACTTGTCAAAACTTTTACCCAAACACAGTCCCTAAGAGGAATTCTGGTGCCAGCTGCTAAGACCCTTTTTCTTGCCTTGTAGAGCCAGTGGGGAGGCAGCTGTGACCAGGGTACTGGGATGGGTTTCCCTGCCAGAGGTCCAAACTGAGATTGAGGCTGATATAGGGCTAAAAGATGGCCAGTCCCATCCTCTGGCCCCTGCCCTAGGCCCTGGGGAGCTTGGAGCATCCCGGGGTAGGGCAGATTAGGAGGACACTGCCCCTTAGCTCTTCTTGAGATGGGCCCTGCATTTTTGCTTCCAGCTAGACTGGGGAGCACTTGCCCACTGTAGTCCTACTCCTTATGCTTGTGGGCAGATGCTTTGGCCCATCAAAACAAGGCCACACTGTGAGCTTATTTTATGTATGACAGACCTCTGGCCTCACTGGAAGACCTAGAGCCACACATGACCCTGTTTCTATGGAAAAATATGTTCTGGTCTTATCAACACCTGACTTACAGACACACTTTGGGGGTGCCCAAAACTGAAGGATGACATCATAGTCTCTAAGCCAAAGATGATGATGGTCCTCCATGCCTTCATTCTGCTCAGACCTGGCCTGATACTACCACCAACCAAGGAGAGAGCAAAAATCATTGCTGAGAGTGGAGTAGGTTGGCTAGCTGTTGATGTATCCTGGGGGGTGAGTTTGGAGGCCTGGGGGTGCTCTTCACAGAGAAGGGAAGACTCAGGGAAGATGGGGCAAGGGCTTCCCTCAGATGCAGAACCCCATGAGAATTGAGGTCAGTGAAGGGGCTCTAGTGACCCTGGAGCACTTTACAGATGTTAAGGAAAAGCATCCTACGAACAGGTGCTGGGCCACCATCAGTAGAAGGCCCTCTTAAATGCTCCCAAGGGCCAGGAGGGTGGAGAGTACAGGGATGCAGATCTTGGGTACAGTGTAGAGAGGGACTTTCCCATGGTGAACAGGATTTGACAGTGCAGTGGATGTCTCATGCAGTGGTGAGGTACCATCCCTACACATTACAGACTTAAGCCACCAACCTGGAGGATGTTCTGTTGGAGATTCAAATTGCTGATTCTCAAACACCAGTCTAGGAGGAGGTCTTCTTCACCAGTTACAGCAAATCAGAAAATAAGAATAATGTAGTTTGTTTTTTGTGAAATCATATTTAGAAAGAGTATATTCTGAGATTGGCTCCTTCCAATTTTTTTGTGTTAAAATGGTCCATCTTTATGAAATGATGGTGTGAGCAGATGGCAGCTGTTTTATTTTTAAGTTTTATTTAGCACCTTCCCTCCTAAAGTTTTTAATAATATATTAGCCTCTATTTAAAAAAATTTTTTTTCGACTTTAAATTCTAAAAGCTTGGAGCTTCCGGGCCTGGGTGGCTTTTATGGTCCCTTATGATTGATTGTATGATTTTGCAATACAGACATGGGCCCAGGTGGTGCAGCGAAGCCTCCTCACGTCTTCCCCTATGTCCTCTCCCCTAGTTTGGAATGAACGCGCTTCTCCTGTCTGCCTGGTTCGGCCACTTACGGATTCTTCAGATTCTGGTTAACTCTGGGGCCAAGATCCACTGTGAGAACAAGGTAAGGCCGTGCTGGCAGCCCCCTTGCCTCCACTGCCCCTGCCCTCAACTGTACAGGTCTGCCCCCACCTCTGCCCCTTGCCCCTGTCACTGCTTCCTGCTGTCCCCAAAATGCCTCTGCTTGCTCCAGCTTGCCCTCTGAGAACCCTCCCGAAACCCTAGCCAAGCTCAACTCTTTGAAACTGGGACCCTCGCTGCTCCCACTGGGGCCAGGAGGAGGGCCTGGAGGGCCTCTTGCATCAACATTGAACACTTTCTTCTGATCCCCCAACCCTTTACCACTCTGGATGTTAGGACAGTCTCCAGTCCTCTGACCAGCCTCCTTATTTACATAAGAAGAATAGAAATAACACCCTCATAGGTGGTTAGGAAGGTTAAATGAGGGACCTGGGGGCCTCCTTCTCCCAACCAATGGTCCCTGCCTTTTTGTGCTGTGGATGGTGGGATAGGAGGAAAGCACAAAACTCTGGGACCTTAGATAAGTCACTTTATCAGCTGGAGCATCAGTTTTCCCCTTTGGAAATGGGGATGCTAGTAGGAGAAGCAAGTGCAGTGCTGAGTGTAAGGTACCTGGCACATTAGGGAGCCTGGCAGTCCGTCCCTCTCTGCTCACTGGTCTGCACTGTGGTTTGAGGTAGGAGGGCCCAGCCAGTCAGAGTGCCTGGAATCCCTGCACAATGGTCCTTAAGAAAATGCAGACAATTCCAGGCCGAATGCTGTCAGCCAGGGTTTCTCAACCTGAGTCTTTAGAATTCAGGGATCCAGGGACTTGGCTGGAAAAAAAAAATTTTTTTTTCATTAACTTCTGCTTGAAAACTAAGCATTTCTTTCAATGATGAATGAGTGCTGGGATGGGAGTGAGATGGTCTCTTGAGGCCAAGGCTGGAAAGTCACATGGTACTATGTTCACTACATCCTGTTGCTCAAAGCCCATCACAGGGGCAGCCTTAGATTCAGCGGATGGAAAATATTGGATTCCCCCTCTTGATGAGAATAGCACAATCCCATCACTTAGGGTGTTTCCAAGGGTGGAAAGAATAGTTTCTGCCATCTTTGCAGACAATCTACCCAGTCTTCCTTTTGACCTTTTGTTTGACGTCCTCCCCGAAGATATTCATCTCACCTTTAGACAAGCCTTGAGTCAGCCCGTTACCCTGTCTGCTTCAGCTCTAAGCTTTCTCTTTCCCTGCTGCTTACCTGGCTCCACCTTGCCAGGCACTAATGATATTTTAAAGTTTTACTAAACTATAGACTACATTATAATTTTACCAGTTTTTCTGTTAATATCCTATAGTACATTCAGTCATCTTGTCTCCTTCAATCATGTGATAATTTCTCAGTCTTTCCTTGATTTTCATGACTTTGACACTTTTGATGAGTACTAGTCAAATGTTTTGTAGAATGTCCTTCAGGTTGGGTTTGTCTGATGTTTTTCTCATGATTAGATTGGAGTTACAGAATTTTGAGAAGAAAAGGACAGAGGTCAAGTACCCTTCTCACTGCCTCCTATCAGATGGCATATGACACCAGAAAGATTTGTCACCGGTGATGTTACTTTGATCACATTCTGTCACCAGTTCTATTTGTTTGTTTGTTTGTTTTTACATCACCAAGCAATTAACAGTTCTCCATGGACACTGACTGGTGGTACACAAATTTAACTAAATTCTGACACTGCTTTCCTGGAGTCAGCATCAGATTCCACAGATTAAGGGATCAGCCCTATAAGACTGCCCCCACTTCAGATGCCAACTTGGAAGCTCTCTGAATGCCCTCCTTTTGGATTTTTATGGCAGCTTCATTCCGTAGATAGGATTGAAGGAATCCTTGGCCATTGGCTCTAGATTCAACCTCCAGCTGTCTCCTCTCCCTAGAAGTTAGTGGGTAGGACTGAAATTTCCAACCTTCTAATGCAGTTGGTTCCCTAGGTAACCAGCCCCCACTTAGGTTACTTAGGGGCTTTCCCAGTTACCTTATTAACATAACAAAAGACACCTTGAAGGCAAAAGTTGCTTTCACAATTTAAGAAATTCCAAGGATTTTATAAGCTCTGTTCCAGGAAAGGGGACAAAGACCAAATATATATATTTTTTATTACAAATCACAATATCACACTTGATTACTTGTTTAAAATGGCATCAGGTCCACAGTCATGCTACCCTAAAAAGCCCGATCCCGTCTGATCTCAGAAGCTAAGCAGGGTCGGGCCTGGTTAGTACTTCGACCACCTAGGAAGACCAGGTGCTGTAGGCATGAAACATAAAAAAATAAATAAGAGATTGTAAGATGACAAGGTCTTTGCAGTCTGTGAGGTCAACCAAGGGTTGCCTAGCCTAAAAAAAAAAAATTTAAATAAGAATAAATAAATAAAACAAAATGGCATCAACCAGATTTCTCTACTGTAATGTTAGCATTTTTCCTTCCTATACGCCATTATAGAAATTCTTTGTGGTTTTAATTTGCATTTTAATAATAATTATTGTTGTGAGATATCTTTTTCTGTGCTTATTTGCCTACCGTATATCTTTTTTGGTGTCCAAGTTATTTATTTATTGGGTTGTGTTGCCATAAGAAACATCCAAACCTGTAGAGAATTTTAATGAGTTTCTTTGAGCTAAACTGCCGACAGCTGCAGGGAAGCAAAATCTCAAAAGATTAAGAAAATGCTCCGGAGAATGGCATTTTATACATTAGAATCAAAGGAGAAGACTTAAGGAGAGTTACATGAAATCCATTGGTGTAGATTCAGGAGGAGGGAGAAAGCA
>KE801923.1:9161-21713 GCA_000465285.1 Eidolon helvum | reverse complement strand
CCCCCCCCCCCCAGCCTCAGTCCCCACCCCCCAACATACCTTTCCCATAGTTTTGGCCAATAGAAACCCCTCCAAACTGGTTCCTTTGTCCTTGGGTATATCCTTATCATTCTTTGAGTACTTATAGGCCCTCTCATACATAGTTAGGGTGTGTGTGTGTGTGGGAGACACATATACGTGCACGTGTGCATATTTGGATGTTTTATGTATACAAACGTGTATATACGAAACATCATCTATATACAGAAAACGTGTATGCAGACCTGTCATATCTATTTTTATCTATATACCTCCACTATTTTTTCTACCAAAACCCACAAGTTTATTCTGTTTACAATTTTCATATATTTTCTAGCTTATTTCTCTTGACGTTATTATTCATTAGGAACAGTTGGGTTCATTTGATTTGCATTTATTTCACTTTACGCTTTTCTTCCCATCACTGATATTATATACATATTTTTTGGGGGTGTATGAAACATCAACATAGTTCCAAAAGTCAAAACTACACGAAAAGGTATATTTAGAGAATTGTCACTCACCGTTTTCTCTAAAGGTGTTCTTCTCCCACATCTTTACCATGCTCCCGTCCACACTATACAGTTTCATTAGTTCCACATTTAGTATCTTATTCCTTCCTCTATCTTTTTGTACAAACAGATACATGTGTAATTTTCTAATTTGCCTTTTATAAACATGAGGTAATATACTTCATATATTCTTTTGTAATTTTTTTACTTCAAAATATATCCTGACGACCATGACATATTAGTTCAGCGTCGTCCTCATTCTTATAACTACATGCTGCAGTTCATGCAGTGTGCTCCTGTGTGTGGTGTGGCTCACCATTGCTTATTCAACTGCTATTCCCTGGCTGTGGGTAGAAACGGATGACTGTTAACATATGCCATTTTTGAAAATCGAAAGCTAAAATGACACCTCAGTTCTGGCTGTGCTAAGCAACTAGAAGTGTTATAGTACCAGGATATTGCGTTCAGTAGTTGCAGCAACTCTTCTTGAATACATAAAATTGTCTATGTGTTCAGATGTCTTACGGAAGAAACGGGGCCAATGCAGGAAAGCTTTCCTGTGAATAGAATAGTAGGGAAGTCGATGCTAGTGATGTACTGATGGATAATAAGAGAAATGCGTATCGAATTTCTTTTATTTTAATTTTAAAGTCTCTAAGAAATTAGTATCGGATATTTCTTTGTAAAAATGCACTTGATATTTCTAAACTTGTAACGTATGCTATTTTTAACGTACTTTATTTAAAAGGAATCTCCAAAATTAAGCCGGTTTTTGGTACATAATGGTGTTCATGAAATATTCATGAAAAAAAATTATAACTAACTCCGTAAGGGGACTCTTTGCTAACCTTTATTTTGTTGGCAAATGCATCTTTCTGCAGTACTTTTCATCGCTCGTCGTTTCTATGAGTTTGCATAATCTTGTCTCTGAATCACAGATTTTATTGGCAACAGGGAGCTGTTGGGGCTGTAAACGTTCTGAAAACACGTAACTCGTGTTTCAATGACAGCTTAGTGTTCCTGTTGATCAGTGACAGGAGAGATGCGAGAAATCATCTGAAAAATGAAAAATGCATTGATAAATTTTTGCAGTGCATTCTAATACCAACACACACGATAGTAATTTAGATTATAATTACCCGTTAGGCAGCAACTGTGCTTACCCTTTTTTTTGGTACAGTGCTGACTCTGCTGTTTTCATAAAATAGTGTCATCCTCAATGCAAACTATTTCTTTAAATAGTCTCCACATCTTGTATCATCTTATTCATCTGTACAAGTTCATCACTTAAATAATAGGTACCAAGAATTCAGGAATTATAATACTAAAACTGAAACAGTTTCGTTTACAGTTACTGACACAGATAAAAACCCCACACACGCAGAGATAGACACACGCACACACACCCATGTAAGAGTATGCACACATGCTCTCATAACTATAAGAACTTAAGCTTTTCGACTATTTTGGCTTTATGTTGATGGAATTATTCTGTTTTCTGCAGTTTCCATGCAAAAAAAAAATTACAAAGTGAATGTTGTAGAGGAGGACTTGAGCCTAAGTAGCTAACTTCATACAAAAATCACTTAAGGTTTCAACCTGTTCTTGCAATCCCCCGACATTTAAAATTTTAAATCTCCAGAAACCATATATTTTGGATCCTCATGTTAAATTCATAAAGAAAATCAGCATTTTAAAAGTCTGAGAGACTATTACCCGCAGTTGAGAATGTTGCATGGTGAATTGTGATATGGGCTACTTTTTGGGAGAAATAAGGTTTGATTTACTGTGTTGAATCATGGTTTACAGCATTTGGAGTAATGTTGAAGGGTATAATTTCTGGTTCCTGCGATGTCTCAAATCTAGGCAAGCTTTTGCTGAAAGCACCTGCCGGCTGTTAGACCCTCTACTGGGGGCTGAAAGATCTTTGTTCTGACCGACGGTGGTGTTCATGCTGTGTCCTGCAGAGCACGCAGACTTTCTAGATGTAGCTTTTTACTTTTATTATTTTAAAAATCAGGTTATCATTTAATGGTAGATTCTCTGTGGTTGTATAGAAATCATTCAACCATTAGAAAAAATGAAAGGAAGTCACTTCAATACTTTCCACTGGTAACTGGAAATGTGATATATTTTTAATTTGTCGTAGAAATGGTATTCCAAATTGCTCTGCAAACAAATAAATAAATGAAGGTACATGCACTGAATAATTTTTTATATTTGAGGTGAAATGCAAGCTTTGAGGCAGGTACAAAGGAATCTGGTCTAAGAAGGGTCAAAGGAAACGGTTACTATTGCATTTAATAGTTACATAGTGAAAGAAATAATGTTTGGTTTGAGAGGATTAGAAATGGTAAGGGAAATAAATACTGAAAGCATGTGTTATGTTTTATATCTTAGAGTATATTTAATAAGGGATCTGACAAGAGTAATGTACTTTTCTTTCCGTTTTACATTTGGTGTTTTAGAATAAAATCTACTAAGGGATTAAAAAAGATTTAAAAATTATGTTGGATAAATACCCTTCTAATTTTCATGGTGTCAGGCAGACATCCTTATCTCAGTAATGTGTTTGATATCACGGGGGATAAAGCTTTCTAAGTATCTTCATCTTCATGGCTAATGGACTTGGATATATGCAAATGTGAATATCCTTCCCCTCTCCCCTTCTACTTCCTACTTCCTTTGAAGTTATGTAAAATGAAAGAAATTCAAGACGAACTGTATTTAAAAAGAATATTTTTGGTTATTCATGTAAAATAATATTTTCTTCCCTCAATTTCCTTTCTTTTATACCTCTATTTTGAAAATAATATAATAAAAAGGGGGGACATTGTCCTGGTCTATTTCCTATGTTTTTAATTTGAAATATTCCCTTTTGATTAAGCATTTTTTTTTTTTTTTTTCAGAATTTGTGTGTGTGTGTTTCAGAATTTGTGTGTGTGTGTTTGTGTGTGTGTGTGTGTGTGTGAGTTCCTCCTGTTTTAATCCTTAGTCTATACATTCCTTCCATGTTATAACAACCTCATTCACGCATTGAACGCCAGGCACTTTACAAGGGACCAGTGACGCAGTGATGAATTAGGCGGAAGCAGACATTGCCCTAGTAAATGAGTTCTCATGGAGCAGATGGTGACATAAAGAGGTGCCGACATGTACCGACAACTCTTTACTCCTAGAAGATTTGGCTGCCTAGCTCATTGCTTTTCTTCCTGCTAACTATTGTCATCCTTGCTAACTTCATCATTCACATAGATGGTCCACCCGACACTTTATACTCTTATTTCCTTTGACTTTATCGCTCCCATTGATCTTTGTTTTCCCACCCAATCTCAACTTCCCCATAACCTTGGGTAGTAAAATACCACCTCTAAATATGGTTTACAGACTTCTTTTCCTGAGCATTACCTATCTTTCATGCTTCCTAAGATTTCCACTTTAGGAATTTTATAACCTTTTTAGAACTGTTAATTCATTGATACTACTATTTTTTAAAAATGTTTCTTAACTTCCCCACCCTTGCCATACCTTTACCTCTTATGGACCTTAGACACAGTCCTCTGTTCTCTTGCATAAAGCATCAGTTCACTTGTCTTTTCATCTGATTAAACTCTGCCCTTGGTTAAGCTGGCCACCTCCTCTGCATTTGCAGCTCAGCACTGTGTGCATCTGGGAGGAAGCATATAGCCACACTGACTCATATTTCCTGAATGACCACAGTTGACCAGCAAGCTCTTAACGGACACCTTACCGATGTCCAACCTTGTCAGTACACTTCTTCACTTTCTCAAAATGACTCCATGCCTTTTCTTCTCATACCTCCAGCTCTGCATCTTTACTTTTGGCCGATTATTGCTGCTTTTATCGCTGAGAATGTCGATATAATGAGACCAGAACTGCCACATCTCACTTTCTAGTCACCAAAAGTAACAGTCTTCCTGAATCTGTTCCCTTGGGTTCCGCTTTTGCTTTTCTGTCAGTGATACACTTTCCATGCAGCTGGGTAAGGTCAGCCCTTCCTTTTATGTACTATGTCACATCGTCTGTCCCTTACCCAAGGGTTTTGTTTGTTTGTTTGTGTACTTGTTTGTTTTTCTGCTCTATACCTACCCTCTGCATCGCCAGTTTCTTCCCCTTGGCGTGGTCATATCAGCATGTGAACATGGTATAATTTTGTCTCTCACCCCCTCTCCCACTCCCCCAAATCACACCACAGGTTCCCCTGTAGCTACTGCCCCAGTTCTTGGCTCCCCTTTATAGAAAATCTCTTCAAAAGAGTTGTCCATTCTTCTCCCCCTTAAACTTCTGATCAGGCTTATCCCCAATCCACTACGCAAGCTGACGTTGACAAGGTTACAGTTATTAGTAGATGGTGGCACTATTTATGTAGTTGTTGAGACCAAAAACTTTGGCATCATTTTTGAATTTTACTTCTTTGACACCTTACAGCCAAACTGTCTGCGAGTCTTTTCTGATTTACCTTCGCATTGAGCAACTCTCATGTCGTCCATCACCGGCATTTTATATTAGGCTACTGTCACGTCCTGACCAAACAATATGATAGCCTTATAATTCGTGTCCTTGTTTCACGTTTTGTCACTTACAGTCTGCTGCCATACAGTAGTCAGAATTTTCTTTTAAAAATACTTATTAGATCTTTTCTATGTTCGACACCCTCTAGTAGTTTTCCATCCACTCAGAATAAAACCTGAAGTCTTTGTTGTGGTTTGTGAGGCCCTGTCAGTGACCAGCAAACTTTTCTTAAGTGGCCACACAGTGAGCAGACTTTGTGTGTCCACAGGGTCTCAGTTGCTTTGTCTTCTTCCTCCCTTTCCTCTCCTATCTCCTCTTCCTCTTCTTTTTTATAAGCTTTTGAAGACGTGAAAAGCATTCTTAGCTTAAGAATCAACACAAACGTTTGACACTCAGACTGTAGTTTTTCAGTCCCCTGTCTCCAGGATCAGAGGCCTGTTTTGTCTGTGTCTTCTACATCTGTGTCATGCTCACTGGGATTTAGACGCATCTTCTTGCTGTCCTTTGACTATGCCAAGTTCATTCGTATTTTCTCCTGTTTGCTTGAAATACCCTTCTCCCAGGTTTTTTTTTTTCTTTTTTTATGTCCCCTCCTCTTCACTCTTGTCTCTGCTCAAATGTTATTTTCTTGGAGAGAAAAATGTCATTTGCTCAGACTTGCGCCTCTTAAATAGCTACTTCCGCTATCACTCACTTTCCTTCTGTCTTCTCAATTAAACAGATGGCACCGCATTTTGGCTTAGACTAGAAACCTAGCAGCCATCTTTGTCTTGTTTTACCTCTGTATCCACATCATGTAAACAGGTTTTGGCACACAGTAGGCACTCAGTATATCCTTTAAATGATAAATGGAAAAGTTATTTTAATACAGAGTGATGGGAATTTTGAAAAAGGCATCCATAGGTGGGGGACTCAAATCGTGTGGCTCATAAAAGGCCTGTCCTGAGAAGTTAGTCTCAGCCCAGATCTACCCGATATCTAGGAGTCGGCCTGTGCAAGGATGCAGCAGTGATGGGGGAAAGGTTTGGGTAAGAGGGGGGAGGGCGTTAGGGGCAGGGACCTCAGGTGAAAATGCAGAGGCCTTTCTTTAGGCAATAAATTGTACAAAATGGAAAAACTTAATATGACTGAAATAAAGAAGTATTGTTAGTCAGCGAGTTTGTTTATTTGTTTTGTGTGTGTTAACAGGAAAAATGAATTTTCTGCCTCATTTAAAATGTCCACCTTTACCCCCATCCTTCAACCACACACACCAAAAATTAACAGCTCTGCTTCCATGCCTTGAACTATAATGAGCCCAGAAAAAAGACTGACAGTTTGGTCTTGGTCTTTCAGACAAGTGGAATCATATACTACTTTTTTGTTTGACTTCTTTAACTCAGCATAGTGTTTTTGGGTTCATCTGTTTTGCTGCATTATCAGGCGTGAAGGTTTTTATAGTTGCATAGTATGCCACTGTATAGGCAAACCACAACTTGTTGATGAAAACTTAGGCTGTTCCCAGTCACTAGCTGTTATGAATAAAACTGTTCTGAACACTGTGTGTATGTATATTTTTTTCCTTTTCTGCTTAACAGCTACTTGTGCACTTGCTGAGTCTTATGGTCTGCATATTTTATCTAAAAACAATACAGAACAAAACAAAAAAAACTATCAAACTGTTTTCCAATAGCATGTTATGTCTCCACCAGTCACAGGGGAGTTCCAGATGCTTCACATCCTCATCACTCTAGGGGGCATGTGGTGTTATTTCATTTGTGGTTTTAATTTGCATTTCCCTCTTGACAAATGATTGTGAACATCCTTTCATGTGATTATTGGCCATTCGTATATCTCTTGTGAAGTTTTTTATCCATTTTTTAAATTGGACCGTTTGTGTTATCCCTACTGAGTTATAGGAGTTTGTTAAATATTCTGAATACACATCCTTTGTGAGATAACATTTATCATTGGGAGAGGCAGTCTGTCATAAGCCCTGAGTATCGCTGTGTATTTTTTTCTGGTTATGCCAAGAATTCAAGGTCCGACTGCTCCTTACCCAGGCCATTTCTCAAGGTTGCCTTGGCAATGAGAAGCCTTAGAGGTGAAGCTATGTCTGTCCAAGGATAATGAGCAGGCTTGCTACTGTTCGCTGTAAAAAGACAAAGATGACTGCCCCCCACCCTCCACCGCCACCCCCAAGCTCAGTGTTCTCCCCTGCAATGCAGCCCACTGCACGTGCAGGAATCCATCATCCATCAGGGGAGATGGTGAGTCGGGGGACCAATATATATGCATGATAAAGTATTTGTCTCTACTTAGGAGTCTTGTGTCTTCTGCCAGCATCCACAAAATAGTAGCAGGCTAACCTAGCTTGTGTGTAGGGTAGAATCTCAGACTCTGCTCAGTTCTTGACATGCATTGTAAATATTTTCTTAGTCTGTGACTGATTTTTAATTTTTTAAATGAAACTAGCAGAATAAAAGAGTGGAAGTTTTAAATGTTGATGATTTTATAATTAGTGCCTTTTGTATCCTGTCTAAAAAAATTTTGCCTTTCCCCAGAATATTAAAGATTTATTTTCTTCTAGACATTTTATAGTTTTAGCTGTTACATTTAGGTCTAGGATTTAGGTTTGCTTTCTTTCACATGGATATTTAATTATTCCAACACCATTTTGTTAAGAGATTCCTTCCTACTTGATTGAATTACCTTGACACCTTTGCTGAAAATCATTGACCACACAGGTTCAGGTGTATCTCTGGACTCTGTTCTATGATTGCTTCTAATCTGATTACTGTAGCTTTATAATAAATCTTGAACTCAAAGAGCCCCCAACTTTATTCTTTTTCAAAATCTTTTAGATCCATCCCCCATATTTCCACATCAATTTCAGAACATGCTTCTCAATTTCTGCAAAAAAAGCTTGCTGAGATTTGGCTGGTTATTATATTGAATTTGTAGTTTATTTTTCACAAAATGTATTTAATGGATTTCTTAATAATATCGAGTCTTCTAATCTACAAACATGGTATAACATCCTCATTTATTTAGGACATCTTTAATTTCTCATTACAACGTTTTATAGTTTTCAGTGTATAGATAGTTCCCTTGTTAAAAAATTTTCGTAGTTATATTTTATGGTGCTGCTGAAATAGTATATTTAAAATTTTCATTTTCTAAATGCTGATAATATTTAGAATTATTTTTATATATTGAACTTTTATTCTCTGACCTTACTAAATTCACGTAGATAAGCATCTCATGCACAGATAAAGACAATTTTACTTCTTCCTTTCTAGTCTGTATGTCTGTTCTTGTTGCTTTAATGCACTTGCTGGGACCTCCAGCCCAACACTGAATAGGAGGAAAGAGCTGACATGCTTCTCTGTTCTCACCGTTCCATGTAGGGGGACCAACATGGGAGTTATAGTTGCCAGAGGACTTCATGAACGGGGACATGTAATGTTACATTCTGTGTTGCGAAAGCAGTTTATGCATTATTCAGAGTTTTGGATGCCTAAACTTAAGATTTTTGTAAGGACCCCATAGAATGTGGATTCAGTGAGCTCCCATTTTGTGGAATTGCGTTTTTGGTTCAATTAAGTTTATCTGTAATTATAGTCACAGGGTGGGAGAGTAGAAGTTGTAATGATTTAAGATAATTAAATCCTTATCTTTTATTACTGAAGGACAAGGTAATATTAAAAAGTTACAAGTTTAAAAAGATCAGAATAAGCACATCATTTAGACATTAAGTATCTATCAGAAGAAACAGTTAAGAGAATTAAAAGTGATTGTGAGATAGGATTAAGAGGTAGGCAGGTGGCTTTTTAAAAAACCTTTGAATATTACTTCTTTAATCCAAATGTACTTATTGCTGCTTATTTTTATGTATGAGGAAAATATACTTTAAAAACAAATATCAAATTAGTCATTTTGAGATGCCTTTTCTCTCGTTTCTCTGTTTTTTAAATTGTCTGTGTTCAACAAGCAGTACTTGGTAATTTAAATTAAAAAAAGACATTGATAAATGCTATGTTAATATAAGTTGAATTTATTCTCTTGAGATAAAATGTAGTCACTGATAAAAATTGGATATTAATTTTCAGTGCTTCACCACTTCATTTCCCTTTTCAACTTTATCATTTTTTTCTTGAGATTTTGCCATCGAGTTTTTCTTCAGTAAATTACCACTTTGCTATTGATGAAAATCACCTTCCCAGGGCTAATTTGTTTTGCATTATTGGAAATGTTTGCTGTATACTATATAGCAAACTAATACAAATGAAAAGATGTTTTTTAAAAAATCATCTAATTACCTGCCATCCCAACTAATCTGCTTTTGAATATGTATCATACCTTTCTTTCACCTTGGATGTGTAATTTGTATTTTAAATATAATTCTGAACTTTATTCTTTGTTCGACCTCTTCATTTCCCGTCTGGACTATATATGTACTTTCTCATCAGGTCTTTTTGCTTATGATGCTTCTGATCTCAGTAAAAGTCAAAATTCTTTTGGTGGCTTTAAGACCTATAGTCCCCTCCATCATGGATATCTGCATGATCCGTTCACTCCTCAGACCTTATAGTCTAACACTCAAGTTTGAGTCCTTTAGATTCTTCTCTGTGAGGCTTTCTTTAACCTCCCAATTTGAAATTGTATCCCGTCTCCTATGTTCCTATTCCTCTTCTCTGCTTTTACTTTTCTCTGTAGCACTAATCGCTATCTACAGGGCAATGTATTTTAATTACTTCTTTATTGTCTGCCCTTATTCTTCCCTTGGAGAATAAAGTCCCGTGCAGGTAGAGGTTTTTGTCTTTGTTCACCCTTCTTTTTCAGAACCTAAAACAGTGTCTGGCACTTAGTAGGCACTTAATGTTGAATACTGAGTGAACTCCAACTATTCTAATCCATCTATCATACTGCCGCCAGAGCGATCCTCCAAAAACTGCCCTGGAGAAGCTAGTTGTGTAGTAGTAGTGCTTTACCCCTCCATCACCTGGCCACTATCTTTAGTTACATGTGCTTTTGTTTTTCTTTTTGGGTGTACACGTGTGTTACATTTTAGTCTGGAAGATATTCCTGTCTAATTCTTTGCCTCCCTAACCTCCTACCTTCTCCCTGTTACACAGGCTCCCCACATGTGTGCTGCCAAGTTAGCTTCTGTTTCTACTTTGGGTTGCTTGGTACCATATTATAGGACTTAAACTGCACTGAAAAGGATAATTTCTTTGCTGGCATTTCTCCTTCCGGACTTAGGTTTAGATCATCTCTCTGTCTATACAGTGCCTAGAACTAGGTACTTCATGGTGGTTGAATAAATTAATGATTTACAACTTTTTGTGTTGGTTGGAATATTAATTTTTAATAGGATCATTCTTGTATTGTTTTGATTTTTGTGTGTGTCTAAACTATATTTCTATGTTTTAAGGTATTTTCTGTGATATATACTTTGTTTTCTATTATATTTTAGATTTGAAAAACAGTTATCTTAATTTATACACCTTTTGATATTATGTTGCTGTCTTTTGTGGATACCATGGATTGTGAATTTATAGATTGATGGATGGAAGTGAGGAAATTATCCCCTCAAAATAATATTGCTCTGAGCATTTGTGTGCAGCTGTTAATGTGAAAAGTGTGATTAATGGAATTGTTATTTTAATGGGTCATCTTCACACAGCATGAATTAAAATTCTTCTTCTTTTTTTTTTTTCAACTTATTTTACAGGGAAGTCTTAAGAGAAATCGGCAGATCTCCCCTCAGGAATTCATCCGTGAACTAAAAATGGGGTCTGCGGATGAGAGACTCGTCACGTGCCTGGAGTCTCTCCGCGTATCTTTGACTAGTAATCCTGTGAGGTAATTCCTATCTCTGAACATTATCAGGGCATGTGACTGAATTCAATAGTGGTTTTTATCTGTGATTTTTAAAAGATACTTTTTTTACGGCACCTGTAAACAAGCACCTGGTAGACCTCTATAGCTTCTCAAGGTAAAAGTTGAATACATGGTATTTGTATGCATGAAGAAATAGTAGTTTCGTAGTACTTTTCTCTTTATTGTTGAGTGATAACATAGCTGATGTACTTTAAAAATACATGGTTTTTCTTAGAATTTTTAAAAATGGGGTATTTTTTTAAAAGAGAACAATCATGATCAGAAACTACTAATTTAATGTGACAGTTTCACTCCGAATTCTGGTATTGCATGTCTACTGGCTGAGTCCTGTTTGACATAGCAAGAAATACTCTTAATTTTTTTTCCTTTATTATTAATGGTTGTGTTAGGTTAGTGTTTTAGATTTAGGAACTGTAAAAATAGGATACCCAGTAAATTCTGAATTTTAGATATGCTTACATTAAAAATATTGTTTTTTTTTCTGAAATCCAAATTTAACTGGGTGTCCTATATCTGGCAGCATAACCATAAGGGTGTCTTTAGATCAATTTCTAGACTTTGTAGCATATTCTTGAAAAATTTCAAGCAGAAGTTACTATAAAGTATCTGAACAGTCATAGAATTAGAATTTCAGGGCTCCAGGGGTCTAAAGTAGATCAGTTTTGACTTTTTTATTGTATAATAAATCAGTGCTTATTTCTGCATAAGAATATACCTGTATGTGTGTACATGTATATGTGTGTATGTGTGTTTTTATATATATGTGTGTATCTGTATATATTTTCTGAGGGCTAGAATGACAAACTATGATTTGTTAATCTGTAAAAGAATCTGTGATACTATCTGATTAGTGCTCTTTTCAGATATACCTGTAGTTAATCTGTAGTATGAAAAAAAATATTGACAGTACATGTATTTAAAACAAAAAGACTCTCCTTGCAGAGTCACAAAAGTGAGTGAGGTTTAAGAAGTGTGAAGAGTGAAGAAAGCATCTGTAGTATATTTCAACTTTGTTTTATCGTATTTTGCCACTATACTGCATTGGTTTATAGTATAAACCAATGGTGGGAATGAGACCAGGGACTTCATATATCTTATTTATGTCCCTTTACCAACACAGTGCTTAGCATATGGAAGGTGCTCGTTTAAGATTTATCAGTTGAAACAATGAAGTTTGATTTTAGCCTTCTTCAGTCTTACCTTGGCTATTATTGTTAGAAACTAAGATAAATTAGGATTTCATCTAACAGGTTTGGTCATACACAAAGAACTCTGGTTTCTCGCTTAATCTGCACTCGTTAAATGTATTCATTCAAAAAATAATTATTGAGCACCTGCTGTTTTCCAAGTACTATCTTAAATGCGGGCCTTGAGTAAATAGCAAAGCCATTCTAGGCCTTGTTCCTTTGGAGTTCTCATGTGGCAAGAGGGTATTTTGGGGTTGATGGGGAGATTCTCACACTCATTTCTCAGTTTATCTGGCAGCTACTGGGCCCAGGAGATATTCGTGGCTTTTTGATGTAATTAACAGACTTGCCCTTTACCTTTTCTTCTTCACCTTCCTCTTTTGAGTAGATGATTATGGTAGCAAAAGAAAAACTGA